>WJFB01001033.1:0-39194 GCA_009870185.1 Pygmarrhopalites habei
TGAAAATAAAGTTTAGGATTTTCTTTTTTTCAGAGGGAAACAGAAATCTTTAGTGCAACAACAGCAACAACCGTTTAAGAAGAACTTGTTTGGTTCACGAGGAGAGACTCGACCTCAAAACTTTGATAAATCATTCTAATTTAAAATTATTGTGCGCTAGACAGAATATTATTATTATGTTGTGATCTCATAATGAATTACAGTGATCTCTCTAGTATCAAATTTTAATAATCACAATAATTTATTGTTATTCTTCGTTATGATAGCATTTTTGTTATGTTTTTCCAAGAAAGTAAAGACGCCAATATGGAATATTTACACTGGTCTTTATGATACTGTGTCGACATTATTATCATAATAAAGTCTACCACTCTGTATGATGAATATGTATATATTGCAAAAGACTAAAAAATAATAAAGAAATAAAAATGAACTCACAATAAATTTGTTTTGCAATTATGTGACCTGTAATGTCATTTAATTTAATTTAATTATGTAATGAGATTTTTCTTTCAGGTTTTTGGGAAGGGATCACGGAAATTGTGAGCAGACTCAAGGCAGTGTCGACAAAAATCAACAATAGTAAAAAAATGGAACACCATCAAAATGAAGAACATCTCTTCGAAAAGTCGGGCGTCAAAGGGGAAGGAATTAAACATTGAGGATAATCCCACGTAAACCAGTTAATTACTAAATGAGTTTCGTCACACGCACACAAATGAATTTAGTCCCAAATCTTAAGTGTGTGTTAAGGTTTAGTTGTACAATTATTTATTTGAAATTTGTTAAATTTTTTATTTTTATTACTAAAATATTCCACTTCATCGAGGGGAGGGACGGGTTTCATTTTTGCTCTCTCACGAGAGTTCCAATAATAATATTATTTATAATGGATTGATTCCGATATTTTGTCTGTCCCTCCTTGATCCCTTTGTCGTCGGGTCCTGGATTGCAAAAATAATCAACTGAAAATAATAATATAATGTCAAAGTAGTGTTAGAAAAAAAATGGTTAATTGATTTTAACCATTCACTATCTAGGGGAGAAAGTAACAGTGGATGTTGAAAGGATGTAAAGAAAAGAGTGCAAAGTACCTTTATTCATCTATGTCATGCCATTTATGAAAATAATTATCTAAGGTAAAAAAAATGTAATCTAAGAGAGATCAAGTATCTGTCCATTTTCGTGATTACATTATTATGTACTTTTACTTTGGTCTCTTTTTCATTCAGTATTATTTATTTATTTATTGTTGATTAGTTCAATTGTTACTGTTAAGTAATTATTTAGTAATTATTGTTGTTGTTGATCATCTCAAAATAATTTTTGTTTATTTCATCAGTGTAGGTTTTAATTGTGATTGCAATCTTTTTACGTTTAGTCTTAACGTAACTTGTTATATACAGATATTTTACATACAATGATTGTGATTTAGTTTACAACAAGATGCATATTATATCTATATAATAGCGTAATTAGGTAGGATATGTACTTACATGACTTATTTTCAATGTAAAAATATAGTCTCTAAAGTAAGTAACGTTAGCATTACACTGTATGAATGATAAGAATGATTTGAGTGTAGAATTTAGAGCCAGAAAAGAGAGTAGAGAGAGAGAAGAGCACGCTGTTGCTGAAACGCTGTGTCTATATCGCTTTAATTATGATTAAAGTGTCGTTTGTTATATACCTTGTAAATTATTACATTCCTAGTATAGTAGATTACTATTTTTTAGTCGCACATTTTGGGAGAACTAAATTCTTTATGATTCAGAATCAGAATTTCTGATACCTGTTATTTTCTGACGCCTGGTTAGTCACTAAGTCAATTTCCATTGCGTGTGTGTGAGGGGAAAGAAGATGGAGATGAAATTTGGGACTCCTAAAATCTGATGATGATGTCTTTATTTGTAAGTACTTTACGCGATATTGTAGGAGAGATGTAATTATTTTTTCCATGTATTAGAATTGTTTACGTGTAGGGAGGGAGGGAAAGAGTTTAATGAGGATGTGATGAGTGATGACAAAAGACCAAAGTGTCATAATAGTTTAAATAATAAGTTAAAAGTCAAGACTCAATTAACAAAGCGGTCAGCATCAGCAATACACTAACTACAACAACTGAACACTGTGTCACTAATATATAATATATTGTATTATATAACTGATATTATTCCTACCATGAAGACGTCATAGTCTCTAAAGTATACATTATTATTGTTATATTTGTTAACCAAATTATACCATTTATACCTACGTATTATTTGTTTTGTGTCATTCAAGTTGCACTGGAGGGAATTGAGTCGCGATATTAGTTGTCGTACTAATCATCCTTTATTTACGTTTGTTGAAAGACATACTCATAGTAGATATGTAATATGTATTATTAGGAGAGTAAAAATATCTCTTTTGATGTAACTGTGAAAATGGTTACCTCTTAAAATAATATTCAGTAGTGATTGTTTTCATCCTTCACCCTCTCTGTCTCTCCTCCAAGCCATTTCTTGTTCACTTTGTATTTTGGCCAAATTTCCCAAACCCTATTCGTCGTCAATTCGTGTGTGTAGTTAATATAATTTTTAATTGTGATTGTTATACTACACCCTCTTCCTGTCTAATACATGATCTTGGTTTTTTGTAAACTGCAACATGATATTCTATTAAAGTACATATAGGCTTAGATAATATGATTGTACAATTCAAGTACACAAATAATTATCATTTCCTTTTTTTGGAATTAAAAATTGGAATGAATAAAAAAAGAAATCAATTATTGGTCGCACCGTTATCATGTGTCCAGTGCATTTAAGTACTTTCCAGTTTCACTGTTGAACATAGTCATTGAGCCAAAGTTCGAATCGACAGATGACCAGTTTTTAAATAATTAAATTAAATTTGTTGATATAGGGATTACTGACAAATTGACTGCCAAAAAAAGAATTGGATCCTAATTCATCCATTACTAAACATAAATGAATGAGTACCAAATCTATTCAAAAAAATTAATGGCTAGTAATTTAATTGTGAGATTTAATCAACATTTAATCCGGTTTTGTTCGTAGTTAATCCACAGTTAATGTCACTACACATTAGCGAGTATAATGAAATCAGACAATCAAATCGTTCAAAATTTTGAAGCAATTTTTTACCGAAAATTCTTTAAGAAAAAAGATTATCATCCGACATTAAGAAACACTATCATATAATAATTATCGTCTAATCATGGCATCAAAGAAAAGTAATTGGGTACGAGAAATACTGGCTGGTGGAACTGCGGGTGAGTTCAACAATGAAAATCACTGATCATGAGAATCTAATGATTGTGTTGAAATTGTAGGGATGGTGGGGGTTGGGGTGGGTCATCCTTTAGACACAATTAAAGTCCATCAACAAATAAATTCAATCAGTTTCACTCAATCCGCCATCAATATTTTCAAAAGACAAGGAGTTGTAGGTAAACCCCATACTTGACATAATATGTCAAAAAACTTTTCTTTCTTAAATATTGTCCTAATAAAAAACCTAATAAATTTTGGCATTAGGATTTCTCAGAGGGATTTCCGTTCCACTCATGTCGAATGGATTAATATTCTCGACATTCTTTTCCACGTACAATGGTTCTCTGGTCCTCCTCACATCTCCAGATCGTCTCCATCTCAATCCAGTACTTTTGAATCAATCGTAAATTGAACAAAATTTTCTCAACAATCCATGTAATTTAAAAATTCATGCCAATGTCCAAGAATAAATCTCTGGAAGACATGTCGTCAATGTCTCAAGTTTTCCTAGCGGGTTGTTTCGGTGGATTCACTCAAACTTTCGTTTCTGGGCCAGTTGAACTCATCAAAGTCCAGATGCAAATGTCAAGGACTGGAAAAGTTTGCAGTTCCTTCAGTACCATCAAATACATTTATCAACTGAGGGGAACTCGGGGTTTCGGAGTTGGGCTCGGGGCGACTTTTCTCAGGTTCCTACTCATTTTGCACTGTTCCACAATTTTGATTTCGAAATTAGCTACTATGTATAAATGTGAAATGATTCCAGGGATGTCCATTCTCATGGCGTGTACACACTCGTGTATCGAGAATGTTTGGACTTTTTCTGGGGAAAAGAGTCTCAAATGACAAAGCACAAAGCTCCTGCAATCTCCTTGTTCATGGCGGGTGGACTGGCTGGTCAGTTAACTTAAATTCAGTGCTAAATTAGCACTGATAATTCTGACAATATATTTACCGCCTTTGAATGTAATGTGGATTCTGATAGGAATCCTATTCTGGTGGTGTTGTATTCCAATGGACGTTGTCAAGTCCCGACTTCAGGGTGACTCACTGGTCAATCCAAAATACAAAAATTCTTGGGATTGTACAATCAAAATTTACAAAGAACATGGACTCAAGCCATTCGTACGATAACTCTGCAAATCACATCAATTTTTAAATTGACATGCAAGTATTAATTTCTTCATTTTATTCTTAGATGAGAGGTTTTGGAGCCACAACCCTCCGGTCTTTTCCTGCAAATGGTTCTATATTCTTAGTCTACGAAAAATTTCGGGATGGGTACGAATGGGTCACTGGGTCATGACACTAGTACATACAAAATCATTTCATTTTAAATGAAAGGAGAGAAATGCTATTTTGTTTATGAACATTTTATTCAATATGAATCGAAGGAGACGGTGAAGAATTGGAAGTAATTAGAAGTAATGAAATTTGTCGGATTTGGTAAGGAACGACAGTAAATCATTCAATCATGAATGGAACTGATGAGAGGAAGAGAGTGAGAGAGAAACAGTTGCGTCATTGTGTGTGTGTGTGTGTCCATTGCATTGTCCCCCTCACATTCCTCGGATCACCTCCTGATAATTTACAACCCTTTGATAACACTCCCTCTCCCATCCTAACTGGAGACACTCAATTAAGAAGGGCGTTCATTTCATCCCACTATTATTAACCCAAGGACCCTCTCCCTCATTCTCACACACACGCACAGGGAGGGTCAACGTCAGACTATTGGCGACCGCCGTGACTGGAGAGAGAAAAAAATTTCAAGAGAAACTCATCTTTAACTCACCACTTTTTTTTAATAGCCCCATTTAATTATCCAATGAATGACACACACACAAAATTGTCATCCCTTGTCATCATCCTTAACCTTTCAAATCACCCTTAAACCCTCAAACCTGTGGTCACTTATTACAGACCCTTCCATAATTCTTACTACGTATGTACTGTCTTCCAGCACCCCTCATCCTCATTCACTTTCCATTCATTTCCCCTCCGAAAAAATTGTTCACATTTTAACTGTCCAAAAAGAGTACACAATGTAACAGGGAAACCCATTCAAGAACCCTCACAAATTACGTGTCAATCCAGTCCCCGTCCGCATAGGGTGACACAAGTTTTGTCCATTACGTCATTACCCAGACAAGAAATACGGGGCGGGGGAGGGGGGCAGATCTCTCAATTTCTTACACAAAAATCTGAAATTTACACAACGGGAATTTCCAACACACACGCACACATACACACAAGGAGAGCAATAGAAGTTCACAATAAAATGCAAAGTCTAAGTACTCCCTTCCAAAAATCCTTTTGCTTTCAGCATTTTTCCACCTTCAAGTCCCCCCTCCTCCACTTCTCCTCTCTCTCTCAGGGTGAAGAAAACTAAAGTTGAAGAGAAAAAAACTTTTGACTCTTTTTGAGGGAGATGGTTGGTAGGGCTGTTGAAAGAAGGGTAGTAATATAGTTGTCAGTGGTGCGGTGTGTGTGTGTGTGTGAAGGAAGGCGGAGGAGAAGAAAAGGTTTAAGAAGGTGGATATATAAAGAAAATGAAGGGAAGGAAAGCCATTAGAGTTTACAACGTGTCAATTTCAACTACAACCTATTCAATTGATTCCTCCTCCTCCCAACTCAGACTAACCATCCAGTTATACATAAGGGTTTAAATACTTCTCCGACTTGTCCTCTGTGTGTGTGTGTACAGGGAGGAGTGTATTACACACACACACACAGCCTACCTTCGTGAATGACAATGGATGATAGAGAAAAATATGATATTCAACCCTCGTCCTGTCTCTTTCTTAGTTTGGGGGATGTTGGACTGGTCTGTCTCTCTGTGTGTCCATCCTTTACTCTTGTACTTAGTCGTGTTGAAGTCAGGACCAAGACTTGCACACACACACACACACGGCAAACTTATATGGAGAGAGAGAGAGACGGAGGTGAAGAAGTCGGCCTCGAGAGGTTGAGAGGAAGCGGGATGAAGACACACACAGAGGAGGAGGAGGAGGGGAGGGAGAAAAAAATGTCGGCGAGTGTGTAGAGGCTCAAAGTGACGAGAGACGGATGAGACATTCATAGATTTACAAATATTATGTAGGAACATGGACCTTTTCAACTCTACTTCAAATCTCTACATCATACATGGGGTACCTCACAACAATACACACACAATAACCCAACTGCCCCTATCCTCCTCCTTATTCTATATTTCTTTACCTGTGCACTGTAAATGCACTGTGTGGACATTTTCCACGTGATCATCCTCACTGACATTACCAAAATCCTCTACTCCTCTTCTCAAAATAAAATGAATGAAGAGGGGAGGGGAGGAAGAGTTAATTTTTATTTAACATCTTAATTTAGTACTTCACCAATTAATTCCCTCGGATAATCAAAGGAGACAATCTCTTTCTTCTTACAAGTTACACCAGAACAAAACTGAAGCATAAACTGAATTTTGAGAGATTGTTCCTCCAATTTTAATCAAACTATTGTGTATTAAATATGGACACGGCGGCTCATCTCTCTTCTCTTTGGTTGTGGATTACCCGTTGGAAAGAAAGAGAAATGGATGGATGCAAAGGTCAATCGACTATCACCTTTGTAATCTCATATCTTTTTTTATTGTCTCTCCCATCTCACCCATCGCTCCTCTTTCTCCAGATTCATGGAGTTGATAGGAAGTGGATCTAGTATTGGGCTGGAGGTGATCAGTCTCTACAGTCCAGTACTTTTGGTGTTGTGTGTGTGTGATATGTTTTTTAGCATGGGTTCGGATGGGGGATGGGAGTATTGGTGTTGGTGTAATGGGGAAATAAATTTTTAATGGAGGACCTTCCGCAGCCGACGTTTGTAAATTGTAAAATAGCCGAGTTGTGCCTGAGCCCTGTGCCTGTGCCTTAGCCCTGGATGGAGGTAATAATAAAGTGGACGAGTGGAGGAGGATGAATGTAAGTGGCGGCTCGACACAGAGCAGCAAAGAGAGACTCACCTTCTTAAGACTCTCTCTCTCGGCTGGAGGAAAATGGAGAGAGGAGTTGCCTCAGGGCTCATGGACAAAACTGTGTGTGTGTGTGGATGAGATGAATATAAGAGTGAATGTAAATGTACATATCCACAATACATTATATTCCTTATTATTTAGAGGGAGATGAGTGGAGTGAGATAATCGAAAAATACAAGAGAGAGAGAGGGAGAGAAAGAGAGAGAGGAAAAAAAGTCATGGATATGAGAATATGAAATGTTGGGATGAGTGTGCACAGAGTGATGAAGCGTGTTTCTCCTCTTGTTGAGAGAGAGGAGTGAGAGAGTGAGGGATATGAGGTTGTGAGGGGAAAAGGAAAAGAAGCGGCTTTGGTGGACTCTGTACAGATGAGGAGGGACGAGGGAAGATGAAGGAGCAGAGCAGCAAAAGTTTGTCTGTTCACAGTTCACTTCTTCTTGTTGTTGTCCATCGTCCAAGTATTAACTACTCCTAAGGAAAAGAGAGAGAGGCACGCACTCAGGGAAAGAGAGTGGTGGTGGTGTGTGTGTGTGTGTCAGATATTTTAGACTGTGGCAGTTCCACTTGACCCAGGAACCCAGGAACATGTTCTAAATGGAGCCGAGGAGTCGATGTTTGACCCTCCTCCTCACCGTCCTCCTTTTCGCCAACCTGTCCAGCACGCTCAAGTGGTTGTAAGTCCTCTTTCCTTATCTTAAACCCTGAAGGGCCAGCCCTATTAATTTATACATATTCTCTAAATTAGTTCTCAATTTGTCTGATTAAGTCCATATCCTGGTCTTTGATAAAAAACGTTTTATCTTTGAGGTTTTTTTGTAAAATGTAGAATTCAATTACCTATAGGTTGTAGTTGATGTGTAGAATTAAAGATAATTAAAGTTGTACGTGCTTCGGAGAGATGTGTTAAAACTTAAAACACCCAAATTGGATCAACAATGAAAATGTCAAGGAAAAAATGGATTCCTTCAACAAACGCAACGTTTTTTGAGAAGAACAATGCATGTGTGTCATTTTTCAAGTTTCAAAAATCTATTTGTTGTTCTTTTACAAAATTCCAAAGTCCAGTTTTGAGTGCTCATTTTTTGGATTGGGATTGGGATGACCAGGTGTTTCTGTTGTATTTTCGAGAATTAAGTGATGTTTGTGTGTGACAGTGTTCAAGTTTTTGTTCATTTTGAAGCTCGAAATTTTTTGAGACGGGGATGTGTGTGTGTTTTTTTTTCTAGTGTAGAGGTTGTAATGTTTTCCATTAGATTTAAATGTTGACTGTGTCTTTCAATAGTTTGTTAAAGAGTGTTGTGTGTTTTTATTTTTTTGTGACGATGACGCAGGAGCATCCACAATAGTGTCCATACTTGTGATCACTATGCATTCATCAATAAACAAATCAAATTCTGCAAAAATAATCCAGTAAGTTTGGAAAATTACCCACCATTTCATTAACTTTTTTGTTTTGACTATTCCTCCCATCTGAGAATTGTCCCTATTCATAATATGAACAAGATGAAATGAATTATTTGTAACAAAAGTTGATTGTTTGGGGCAGACATTTATGGACAGTATTCGGACGGCAGCCGGGAAGTCCATTCAAGAGTGTCAGTACCAGGTAAATGAAATGATTACTGCATTTATTGGACAGTGTAATGGGTCTAGAATAATACAAAGTTGTTAGCATTCAAAGTGAAATTGTTCCGTATTAACGTTAATTTCATCAATTTAACGCTGCATGTCCAATCATCTAATATTTATTCTTTTTTGCTTTCAGTTTCGTCATAATAAATGGAACTGCTCCATTGACTTGACCCCTTTTACAGGTAAAGTCTCTTTCCCTTCTCTTCAACATTTCTCAATATTCCTAGGAAAATCCTCATTTACAAATTCCTCAAGAAATTCCCTCTTTTTTGCACAAAGAACAATTAATTCTTTATAGAAGAAAGGGATTTGGTTAAGAGAGGGTGGGTGTTGAATGAGGAAGAGGCTAGTTAAATTGTCACCTGGAATTGATGGATGGAGTTCAAGTGGACCATAAATTAGTCGTTGACTGGGATACAGTCCCATAATAGGAGGACAAACAGGGAATTTTGAAGGAATTTCACACACACACACATACAATTGCCAATTGCAATGTTTCCTCTTAAAATTGCGAATATCAGAATGTTGTTAAATGTTTGGAAAAACTTTTTCTCAACTGCGTAAATTAACTCGAGAGAGAGAGGGAGAGGGAGAGAGAAAAGACAAAGGAGGGACAAAGAGAGACAATGGAGAAATGGCATGGGTTGTAAACTTTGACATGTCGACACACACACACACAAAAGCACAAATACGTGTAAGAGTCATAATGAAAAAATCCAGAGAGAGAGA
Organism: Pygmarrhopalites habei; assembly: GCA_009870185.1. Lineage (NCBI taxonomy): Eukaryota > Metazoa > Arthropoda > Collembola > Symphypleona > Arrhopalitidae > Pygmarrhopalites > Pygmarrhopalites habei. The sequence goes on from WJFB01001033.1 coordinate 9,649, forward strand.
GAGAGAGAAGACGACAGGCTGTGACTTGTCATCAGTCAGCATGGCTTTGATGTATGTGTGGCCTTAGGAGGGGACAGAGAGAGAGTGTGAGCGTGTGTGTGAGCGTGTGTGTGAGTGTGTGTGTGATAAGATATATCCGTGGAATATGGAATTTTGAGAGTGAGTGTGTGTGTGTTAAGTCGAGAAAGAAAAAAGAGGGAAGATTTTATATGGGGGATTGCATGGTCATGACCAAAAAGATCAGACGAAGAAGCGGTTAAGAGACCAGAGCTAAGACGTAGGAGAGAGAGAGAGACGTGTGTGACAATATTTAAGTTTTAACTTTTTTTCTGTGTGTGTGTGTGTGTGTGTCTCCGCATGTTCATGTAGATTTTTTTAATTGTAAAGAGAGAGGTTGGTGTAAAAAAAGGTAAAGTAATGATGATCATCTGAGGATCATTGAAGTCTGTGCTTTTTATTGCATTTCCATATCTCCTCCACCCCCTCCCCTCTTCTCTGTTTACACTCCAAGTCTCGGCATTTTTACACTACACCGTGTAATGTAATGGAACATTTCAGAACTTTTGAGTGTGTTACACCCTTTCCTTATTTGCTATTTACTCTGCACCTTCACCAACTTTTACACGTCCACCACCACCACACACACATTTACACACACACACACGTAGTGGAGGAGAGATGAGATGACAAGACATGTTAAAGTAGGAGAGGGAGAGGAGAAACCTGTCTTTATTTTTGGGGTTCAAATGTTGTTCGTATTTGTGTCATGTCAATCATCATCCATCATCCTCTCCATGTCCACCATATTAAATCCAGTCAATCTCCCTCTTCTCACTCTCATTTCTTCGCTAAAATCCCTAAATGTGACTTGTCCTCAGATCCCAACTGTGTTTGTAGAGAGCGGAATACTGTAGAAAAATTAGCTGCACCCGGATTGCCACCGGGATGAAATTTAGAAATGTTGAAGGGTGAAAAGTGGGAGGGGATTGGTTTCAATTACAAGTTTTACGGTAGGTGTTGAGGGGAGGGGGTGTTGGGATTATTTTGACTCAAATGAAAATGAGGGATGATGTGTGTGTGTGTGTGTGTGTGTGTGATGTGAGGTATGAATTACGAGCTGTGAAAAGGGACGATGAACAATTGCAGAGAAATTTGTAAATAGGAACACACGAGAAGAGGAGGAAGTTTTCTTGTGGCTGGTTTTTGGTGAAGACGGGACAGTCGTAAATTGTCTCCCTTCTCTCTGGGTTTGTGCCGTGTGTCTGTATTCCGTATTGTAGGTGTAGAGGACAATAAACAATAATTTCTAAATATAATGCATTATTCATGGAGTGCAAGGTTGCACTCACCCACCCTTTCAGTGTGTGAGTGTGTGTGGAAAAGAGAAAGAAATGGACAAAGATTTTTTCCAGGAGGCAAAGGGAGGTAAAAGGGAATGAGGAAATTTATCATCTGTTGAGTAAGAAAAGATACGGCTTGATAAGGACCCAATTCAGAATTTAATTAGGATTACCCCCACCTCATAAATTACGAGGTGTGTGTGTGGGTGGGTGGGTGGGAATTGGAACATGGGAATCTTCTCTTCAATTTTTTTATTGACTTTAACCCTGGAAAAGTATCGAGGGTTCATTAGATATCAAGCAGGAATCCTCATTTTTGTTTCTTTGATTTTTTTTGTAAAAAATATTAATAACAGTGTAGACTATTTATGAATGGACAAACCATTTTTGAGGGAAGAGAAATGGGATTTTTCTAACTGGTCAGTTTAGACGTCGAAAATGTTGGAAATGAAAAAAAAGTTGACAGGAGATTCAAGGGAAGTCAAGAGCCCTTCGTCCAAAACTCCTTTCCTAGGATGAAAACCAGAGTCTTGCTCTCTCCTCCTCCTCCAACACACGCACACACACCAGATTATCTGTACTAATACTTTTCCAAACTCTCTCTTCCTTCTCCCACACACACACACAGTTAGAGAGGGAGGTTTGATGTGGGGGGAGCTGAAAATGAGAAAATGAGACTCAAACGGGTTGTCTCTCTCTCTCCCTTTTCTCTTTGACTTTTCGAAATATTTCCTCTCTCCTCTCCTCCCCCAAAACACACTCTTTCTCTTTTCACAAGTTGTGTGTGTAACAGAAGTTTGTGTGTGTGTGGTGACTTGTAGAAATTTTCTCGGAAAAAAATAGAAGAGGAAGAAGAAAAAAAAATTTAATAAAAATGTCATTCAAAAACAGATGGTAGATGGGAATGGTGGAGGAAATTCCATGACCAATTGATATGACAGTCTTTGATTTATATCATCATTCCCATTCTCCATTCCACTACATCCTCTCTCTCTCTCTCTCTCTCTTCCCTCCTCTGCTCCTGTATTGTTATTCTATATGGCGAACCATTTTGAAATATTTTTTTTTGTATTATAAATTGTGTATCTTGGTATTTCATGTGATCTTCTCATCATCCTGATCACCATCCCTTCTCTTCCACTGATGATGATGATGATGGTGGTGTTCGTTTCGGCCGATTTGGACCTCTCTTCTGGGCTGTGCGTGTGTTCGTGTGTGTGTTGGACGGAAAAAAACAAACGGACCACGTCCACATGTCACTGGAACTCTCTTTTGAACTGTTTGGGACGCTCCTTTTTCTTTCTCTCTGGTCCTTCTTGTGTGTCCTCGTGGATTTGACGATCGTGTTTTTTTTCGCCTTCTTATTCTCTCTCTCTTGTGACACACGTGCCTTGTGTGTGCCTGTGCCTGTGTTGACAATGGATGTGCCGGTTTTTTGTGGGCGGGTGTGTAGGAAATAATAATTCAAAAAGGAATCAAAGGGCTTTAGTACAAGGGGAGGGGGAGGAGAAGAGGCAGAATCAAAGTCAGAATCAGAATCAACACCATCAGCAACATCAACAGACCCATCATCATCAACCCAAGAGAAAATCCAAATTCCCATTTGTGGCTCCGGGTGAGTTCAAAATCTTTTACATCCATCCATCCACAGCACACATATACACACACACATACACACATATATCTCGTATCAAAAGGAGAGGGAAATAAAAAAAAGCATGAAATTCATCTTGTCGAAAATATCTTAGAAGAAGAAGAGAGGAAATATAGCCCCGCTTTATTAGCACTCATAAAAATTATATTATTGCTAAATCTCCTTGTCGGTTCCCCTCCTCCTCCACTTCATCTTGTTTTCATCAGTTTTTTTTATTCTCAAATTTTTATGTACCATATATTACTGTGTGTGTGTGGCTGCCAGTCTTCCTTTCTCTCTCTCTAGCCTAAGCCTGGCAACTGTCTGATAGGATTTTCAATATTCTGAAGGAGAGACGGTCTCTGAGAATGTCTCAGGCACACACACATCTTGTTCTTTTCCCTCTTTTTATGTAGATGTGAGGATGCTGAGTGTACGAAAGATTGAGGATCAACTTTTTTGGGGGGTTTTTATTCCTTTTTTTAACCTTGTTCCTTTCGTCTTTTTGACTCTCGGGATTTTTACTGTCGCTCTCCGTCTTTTTCTGCTGTCCAAGGTGACAAGAGCAGAAGACACCAAAAAGACAAAAATCCTGTTCCTTTCTCGTTCTTCCTCCATTTGAAAATGGACTCAGTTGTCTCTCTCTTCTCTTATCCTCAGAGTACAGTTTAACTTTTTAACTACAGTTTAACTATTTTACGGGGTGATAAGACTCATCATCCTCATCCGCCTCTCTCCAAACTAAAAAAACTTTTTTATTTCCCCCACTCGTCCGTTTTCCTTTCCAAGTCTAAATTTGAAGACCATTTTGAGTCATTTTCCAATTTGTTCCAATAATTTTGATACAGTTCACTCGAATGGGAGTTGGACATTTCGGGGTTCAAACTGATGTAACAGTTGTGCTCAACAGCTGTTTTCTCAGATAAATTAGGTGATTTACCCTGAGTTTTTAAATACCAGGAATAAGGAAAGGTGTGTGTGTGTGTGGGAAAAGAGTTTTAAAATAGGTGAAAATGAACTAGTTAGAGGCCAACAGCCTTGTGCATAGCCTTGTGGATGAAAGGAAGATCAGCTGATGGAGTCGTAAAAATTTGATATTTTACCTGTACTCGAGATTACTTTGGCCATGGGAAGAAAAAGAGAGCATCAAATTTCCGATTATGCAGTATGAATCCATTCGCTCGCAATGCAATGGAGGAAATGCCCCATGCTCATGTGGCATCATAGTCATAAAAATGTGAGATCTTCTGGAAAGAGGGGAAAAGGTGAAAGTGGAGAGAGAGAATTATTATTATTGGCACCCACTAGAAAAAGTTTAATAGTTTAACTCCTAATCGTGGTTTTTCTTCCACCCTCCATCCTCCCCCCACTTGGTCTTTTGTACATCCAGGATGAAGGATAAAGTGCAACTTCCATTATTATTATTTTCAAAGAAAAAAACACACACACATGTTGAGCACATGCTAAAATTTCCTTATTCCACACACACACTTGGATGTGTGTGTGTGTGTTTTTCTGGAAAGAGATTAAAAGTTGTATAGGAAATTTCATTAAAGGGCACACCCCACCGTCAGGACCACCAGCAAAATATTGGAATGGAACTTGCAAATTTTGTGTGTGCGTGTGTGTGTGTCAAAAATTCATAGTACAATATAAGAATGATTATTTTTACGAGGATTTACGATCAACAAAATAGAGAATCCGGGTCTCCCTTTTTAATCTTTTGACGAGGGATTATGTAATATAATTGTGAGTGGGTTTTAGGGTGAGGAGGAGGTATTTCTGTACAGATGAATTGATTGTCACTTGATTTTTGGAGGGAGAGAGAGAGGAGTGCACTTTATGTGTTGCCCCCTAACAGAGAGAGAGAGAGGAGGAGATCCCCTCATCTCCTCTATTTGCCCAGCATTTCCGCTTACCTCATAATATACTTGATATTTTACTATTTGTTTTACCTTTATTATGCTCTATTGACTTGCTGCTCTTCCTGTGTGTGTGTGTATGCGTGTGTGTGTCTTCCTCCTCCATTTTTATTACATGCATCCAGTCTTTGTGGAGACATGTCTCTTTTCCCCAACATAATTATCCAAATAAACAGTTTTGAGCACACACACAATTCCACAGTTGGACAGGAGGAAAAATGTTTTTCAAAAAGGAGAAAATTCACTTCATTTATGGGTCGTTATTGGTGTGCGGGCGGATGTGAGGCAGGGAGCGAAAATACATTCAATTGAATTAATTGATTACTACGAAGAACATCATTTAGGACTATTGAAGTAGACAAGTTGAGTGTAGGGAAGATATTTGACCGCAGTGTAATTTAGTGGGTGTTGATGATGAGGGAATTATATAATTAAGGATATTGGAAAATGTGTCACTCTGAAGAGATATTATTGGGTTGGTTCACTTTTGACCTCCCTTCTTTTAATCGAGTCAGCTGTCAGTTAGTCAACTGTCAAAACGTTCACATGTTTCATCTTCAAATTTCCAAACTTTGTATCCTCCATTATTATCTATAATGTGAGTCACAGCCTTTTTTTCTCTTCCTTAGCACTTTTCTGAGGAGGGTGCGGCTGACGGCTGATCATCCAAGTACTTTACTTATTTCCCTTTAAACATGTTCCTCGTTAATTAATAGAAATCTCAAGTCGCACACACACTCACACTCAAGACATTTCATAAAAATGGGGAGAATGTGTCTCTGGTTCTTGTAAATGCAACCATTTCTGGGGTCACTTCCTTCATTCCATCAAAGTATACATTTTAGCAGTACTTAGTTAGTGGCTCTGCGACTACTTTGACAAGAATCCAAACACACACACACACAGGGAAATCAAATGAGGTAGCAAATTGAATAATGTTTTTTTGTAAAAAGGTTTTTTTCCAAGGGGAATCTTTTATACCCCATTATTTATGACTCGTAAATTATGATGACGAAAGCGCACGAACTGATCAGAAAAAAAATGATCATCGTCATTGACCGGCATCCAATTTTTTTCATCCTTTTTGATGTGGCTCACGATTTTATTTACAAATTGAAGAGAGAGAAAGAGATGAGATGAGTGGTAGGAGATTAGAATAAAGGTGGTCACACCTTCTTCCAAATTTCTATTTCTTTTATTTTGATCATCATCATTTCTTATCCATTAAATTCGAGACTGTGTCCAGCCCTCAGGTTTCACAGGGAATGAAAAAAATTTGTTTTTTTCTTCTCTCTCATTTTTTTGCCCATGGCGGATCATTTTCAGTTTGCAAAAGTCTTAGAGTGTAAGTGGGAGTGTGGAGGAAATCAGATTATTTATGATGAGATTTAATTTTTGAGATAATAAACGATTCGTCTGTTGTTGTTGCTGTTAGAGAAGGATAGACGGTAGACACACACACACACGAGGAGATAATATGTAATTGTAGTGGATCAAAAAGATTTTTGGCTGAATAGTTTAGCCATGACGTCATAAAATGGAAGACAGAAGACTGGACAAGTCAATTTACATTGGAATGAGGAGTAAAAGCTTTTAAAAGTTATGACATTTAAGTATCAATTCTCTCCCTCTCTCTCTCTTTGTTTTGATGATGAGATAATTTTTTTGAAAAAAATTCATATTGCAAACTAGTTAACTTGTTGTTGTAATTCCTGTTAAATATATTGTGATTTGGAACAAACTACGTCTTGTGTGTCTGCACTGCACATGTTGAATGGAGGGAGTGTGTGTGTGTGTGTGTGTCAGAATAAAGATAAAAGAAAGTATCGTAAAATGATGTTTTTTGATGTAGGAACAAGGGAATCCGCTTTTGTCCATTCCCTCAGTTCAGCTGGGGTAAGATAAAATATTTAACTGTACTAAATACCAACCATAACTAGGTAATTACAGTTACTTGAGAATTGAACAAGAGAAAAGGTCATTCCTTCACGATTTTTGGGCAAATGGGTCATTCTAGAGTGGATTCTGATTTTTAATGTTGAAATGATTAATCTAGGTAGCTCATCAACTCACAAAATCCTGTTCAGCGGGGGCCAGTCCCGACTGTGGCTGCGACAAATCCTTGTAATTCAGTTTAATTAGTTTTTTAAAAACTCATTTTTAATATTCAGATTAATGACAATTTGTTTGGGGTTAATTAGGTCCGACTCTCAATCGAACAGGTGAGACAATGAAGAGATAAACGTAATTTTGAAAGAGAAGGGGTTTAGATTTTAATTGTTTTTTGAATTGTTGTTCAGTGGATTCAAGTGGGCGGGTTGCAGTGACAATATTGACTATGGGGTGAGCCTTAGTCGGTCATTCGTGGACGCCCTTGACCACAGAATGTCAAGGTGAGTCTTTTAGTTAAATTTTTTTGTAAATTGAATTTATGAATGATATTAGTACAATTTTTTGGGTAATATTTTGGAAAAAAAAGAAAGAACAAGACTGTTTCCATTGCCCTCGTCAACCTTCATAATAATGAGGCTGGGAGGAAGGCAAGTCCTTACCACAATTTATTCACAATTATTTTAATTCAATTTTGTTCCGTGTACTCAAATGTCAATTACTTTGTATCCAGATTATAACCAGACTAATGAGAATCGAGTGTAAATGTCATGGGGTGTCTGGATCTTGCGAGGTACTCGAACTGGAAAAAATAAACTGGAGAATCTTTCTTTCTTCAGTCCAGAGATTTAATTAAGATTTGATCTTTCGTTTTTTTAGATAAAGACATGCTGGAGAGTAATGCCAAATTTGAGTAAGCTTTTTTGTGCAAAAGTTGTTAACAAGTTAAATAATATTCTGTATCAAAAATTACATTGTGTATCTTATTTTGCAGGACAAATTGGAGAATTTCTCCGTTCAAAATTTGAAAAAAGGTGAGTAATTTTATTTACGTTCTCGGAGGATTGTAAAAAGTTAAAGTGGATTTTTGAACAATATTTTAATTTTGCAGCAAAATGGTGGAAGAAAAGAGAATTGGCTCTCGCCGAGGACTGACTGCAAAAGTCCCTGGTCACGCTTTCTCCGACGTAGATTTAGTCTATTTAAAAAATTCACCAGATTTTTGCAATTCAAAGTAAGTAGAAATAGAGTTATTGTTGTGTAATGTAATAATTTAATGGTTGTGAGTTAATCCAAGTGTAAATTGTCAGTTTAAAAAGGGGGAGTCTGGGTACGAAGGGGAGAGTATGTCGCCAAGTAAGACTAAATGATAAAGATAATGTTAGTAGCCATTTTTTTATTCTTTCTCTTCTCACTAATTACCACATTAAATATTACAATATCATACATTCAATTTTGGTCACGAGAAAATGTCACTGAAAAAATCACTGGAAATTGTAGGTGTCAGTTCCTGACTCTTGTAATCAATTGTGTTGTGACCGAGGACACACTACACAGTGAGTGTCTTTTCTTAAATTAATTATTTGATTGTTGTCAACTGGATGACTTGTATTAATTCATTTTGATACTAATTTAGATTGCAGAAAAAAGCAGAGATGTGCAAGTAAGACTGTTTTTAAAACAAAATCATTTCAAGTGTGTACACACAATTTAATATTGTCATTTTTTTCTTTACAGATGCAAATTCCAATGGTGTTGCAGTGTAATTATTTAAATTTAAAAAAAACATGATTAATGATTATTTAATTGGATATTATGAATTAATTGATTCTCGATTATTTCCAGGTGACTTGTTCGCAGTGTACCAAGGAAGTGGAAATCAGTACTTGTAATTGAGGCGCACATCCAAACAAATTTATTAAATTGGTCAACGCAGCCCTCCGCCCCTTAACTTACTTAATAATTATTTAATGTTCGATTTTCGGTACTAGCCTCAAGCCATTTATACCCTGCACATACTTAATGTCATTTACTATAATTACTTGAGAGAGAGAGACAGATGAGGAGGAATACTTCGGTTGAATGACACACTTTGAATGGAGACAGTATTATTGTAATTTACACTTACCAATAATTAAGAAAATAATTGTAAGAGAGATTTTACTTTGTGAGTTTTGTCTTTTGAAATGAGGGACAAAACTGGAGGATGAGCTTTAGAATCCATATTACTTATTTACTTACAATATTTAATTAGTTAGGTAGGTATAGTCAGTCATGGATGGAAACCTTTGGAATTTCAAAATTTGTATTTGAAAAACACTTTGATATGATTAGAGTGGACTTGGGACATTCCAGGGAAGGTTAGTTTATTTTAATCACCTTGAAAGTCTAGATACCAGGAATGGACAATAAAATTTGCAATAAATCATTAGCATTGTTAGAAGTTGTAACTTGATGGATGACTAGTACATACTTAATGAGTAGTAAACTTTTATTATAAAAACTTGTAATTGATGGTTGTGCACGTATGTATTTAAATTTAACATATACACATAAATTGTAATATATACAAAACTATTGAGCTGGAGTCCATCATGAATTCAGGGGTGAAAAATTGTAAGGAGTGTAGTTTAATTGGCTTTGAATTTAGTTCATGAATGGATGATGGACTCTCTGAATAATAATACAGTACAATAATGTGTAGATAAATTATTACAACAAAATGAGTTTAATTATTTATGAACGTGTGTTTGAATATCTTTCGATAAATATTATGTTAATTGAGGTTGTGCGCTGTCCGCTAATTTGTAACTTAAATGACTACTACTCCTGTACTGTACTAGAAAAGATGTGTAAAAGTAGTAAAGTGAAAGTGGACGGAGAAAGTGAAAGTTTTTACTCTCTTGTTATTCTACTTACTTTTTCTTTTGTTTGTTGATTCCATTTGTGATTGTTTAAAAATCTTTTCTATCCATCACTCTTCCACACACGTCACACCTCCGTTAGTTTCCAATATATAGTCCAATGGAAAGAATTTTAATTATTTTAGCTTGGTAGTTTCAAAGGACATATATATTACACAATATATTACGCAGTTATGTTTTTAAACTAATAAAAAAATTTGAAAAAAATAGTTCCAATCAAAATGCGTGTCTTTAAATTCTTTTATGAAAAAAATGAATGGGAAATATGCACTCCAGTAAATATTTTCAATACAATTTTTATTGAGATTCAAAATTCCAGCATTAGGGTATTCCTATCACTTTGATCATTTTTCACAAAATGTCAAATTTTTTTTTGATTATTCTTATACACTATTTAGATTAAATTAATATCATTTCCTCTGACTAGAACAATCCATCTTTTGTTCTCACACAAAATTAAAAGGGTTAAAAAATAATGCCTACTTACTATTCAGTAGATAATTACTAAAAGTACACAGTATAGAACCATGTAAAATTGACTTCTTTTTTTTGAGTATATATTTCCATGTAGTCTCTTTACAATGTACAACGAGGATTATTTTTGCACTCTTTGATGTGTAGTAGACATGGCAGTCACCTCTCTAGTAAAAGTACAAACTATACAAATGACTAGTCATCTTAATCCGGGAAAATGGTAATAACACTGACTACTGTCCAGTCGAGCCTGACTTTTAATCATACTTTAAAGATTTAGAATGTACTTTGAGTTGCATTTTTGATTTGATGCTCAGATCTTGACAAGGTTCTCCATCATAAATTATAAATGACAAAATTTGAAATTCTAGTATACATTTCAAGTACCTTTTAATAATACATTTTCCGATTTGTCATTTTCAGAATGATTTTTCTTCACGGGTGGAATTAAACTGACCCACACACAAACTATTCAAGCTCGACTAAAAAGTTGCTGTTTAGCTGCATGTAGGATTTCGTTGGGATTTGGATATCAAAATGATGATGCATCGGAAGAATCACTGACGGGCCAAGGTTCCTTCGGTTTATACGATATCGGTCTTTTACGAGCACTAATCATTCCCAACAATTTATAATTATTAGTCATATTAGTCCATAATCGACTTGTTTCAAAACTAAACAGTTTGACACTCCAAAAAAGAAAATGATGACATGCTTCGAAGGAGAAAAAAACAAAAGAGAAAACTAACAACAAAAAAAACTTACAGTACCAATAAAAAAAGGTCAACAAACGTGCTGGAATTGTAAAGGAACTGAAAATTAAAAAGGCTAGTCGAGTTAAAACAAATTTTAGAAAATCTAATCCCAATTAAAAGTCACCTCGTGATTCGTCGTCTATCAAGGAAGGAAGGCGACCCTCTTCGTCTGGGAATTGAAGCGGGTGACCTGGACCCCGAATTGGAACGTGAACTAGATTTTGACGAAGACGATGAAGAGGAATTTGACCTGTTCCTTGAACTACTGGAATGACGTGAGGATTCCGTGTCAGAAAAATCTGGACAAAATAAATTTAAAATTTTTGTAAAATTAAAATCTCTCCTCGATTAATAAAAATTGATTGTCTCAATTGTCTGTATTGACTTGCCTCTACGTGACGACCTTCCATTTCTGGAACTACTCCGACTACTCCCACTCCTCCTCCTCCTTTTTGTCCTTCGATTTGAAGAATTTGACCTGGATCGTACAGATCTGGGAATGGAGGAGGCGGAAGAGGAGGAAGATTTGTCGGAACTGAAACTATTATGACGACTCCTCACAGTGGACACTGAAGATGAGGATTTATTCGACAAAGATGAGCATTTGGATGATGAGCGAGATTTGGATCTGGAGGAATGAGGGATAAATGTGACCTCATCCTGACCTTCCGTCCCACTACCGCCACCACCACCACCACCATTCAAATTTATTTGCAGTTTTCCATTACAGGGGACCAACGTCTTGATTTTTGAACTACTGGGAGGACTTTTCTGGTCATCCTCGTCCTCTTCTTGTTTGTTGTCAAGGAAGCTTATAATATCCAGTGGTTTCCTCTGCAAGGCTGAACTGAGGTCACAATTTTTGTGGAAACTGACAATTGTGGCAGCTGTGGTGATAGCAAGTTGAATATTGACATGACCTGCCTCATCCCCATTCCCGATTTGATGATGATGATGATCCTCTTCATCTGAAGTTGAGCAATGATCACAGGAATGATGACAAGTCAAAGTGTTGTTGACCTCAGGTGACCGGGACTTACTCAACTTTGTTCTTTTTGGACTGGGACTGAAAGTGAAAGCAAACGAAAATTAATTTATGTTACTCAATCAGTTAATTTTAATTAATCATACCTGCTTGTGCGTTGTCGTTTGGTTTTCTTCTTACTGCTCCCTTTGTCCGCTTTCCTAGAAATCGGGATAAATGGCCAAAAAAAATTGCTATTAGCACGTGTGACCTTGACCCCTCTGACATTTTGTCTGTAACTTGGAAAATCTACAGAAACTAATTTTACTCCCTTTCGTCAGGTTAAAATTACACACCAAAATACCAAATAGATTTCTTTATCAAAAAAGTTTTGACACAGTTTCGAGTCCTAGACATTCGTAAACTTTAAAGAGAATGAGGGGATTTTTTCACAATTAAGAGAAGAAAAATTTAACCAAGACAATTGTTGTCTAAAATACAATTTAAAAGGGGTATTTTTTTTGCAGTAAATCCATTTAATAGAAAAGCTGTTTTTAATTAAAACTACCAAGAGTAATGTACAACAACAACCACAACAACCATAATAATTATATAAGTAGGTAACTATGAATTACTTTAACTAGAGTCTCTAATTAATTTCTAATTACATTGACTAATTGTCTATGAGAAATACTAAAAGAGGTCAAAATTGTCAGAGTTGTAAGTAAAGTAATGATTTGGTGGGGAGGGAAACACTGTCTACTATTACAAAGTATATATTTTTAAATTATTATAATTAGTGTCATTCAAGGAGTCATTAAAATATTGTGATATGATTTTGTAATATTGACAATTTTCCAAGAGAATTTTCATCGAGAAGAGTTTTCATTATTTAAAGTATTACAATAAATATAGGAAAATATAGAGAACGATGAATGTGTGTTCATTATTTATGATTAGTTTACTGACGAGACATTCACTATTAGGTTTTACCTTCCATTTTCCTCTTTATCCCGATCCCTTCTCCAGAGGTCAAATTAATAAGATTAGAGAAAAAATATATTGCCCTTTATATAATTTTGTACAGCATACATAAATAGAACCTCTTTGTTAAAATTGTTTTTCATTGTTTTTTTGCAAACAGCAAAAACTCATAATTATAGTAAATAATTAGTAAAGTATAATAATAATAATAGTAATGTATATTCAAATGTCAAAATTAAATTTATAGTTAAAGAGAAAATTTACCGTTGGGTTTCGGCTTTTTAATTACATCCAAGTTAACTTTTTTTGCCAAAAAAATTTATACAGAGAGATAGGAAAAAACATTAATAATGAATATTATTTATGCACACACGGGTAATTTTTGTACACATTTAAGAAAATTTTATCAACACTTTTCTTTTCAGAACAACACCTTTTCAACTTTTGCATTAAATGTAATATGCAAATTATAAATCGTGTAAACTCATTATTCTCTGCCTCTGAGATGCAATTAAGAGTCAGATTCAAGTACATATTAGGACAATAATAATAAATTCAAATGATTTATCACAATTGAATCTGATGTTAATTGCACATTGCATGACAACTTTCAATTTCAGTTTCTCAGTCCCGAAATTGAAACATTTTTTTTGTTACTCTCTTCAGTTTTTTCCCCCGGTCTAATTAAGCCCATCAATGAAAGAATGAGACATTTTGTTACCTTGTTTTGTGACGATGTCGACTCTTTTTCGACTTTTTGCTTTTCTTGTGTTTTTTGGACGTTGTGCCCTCACCCACCGATGATGACCTCGATTCATTCGAGTGGTCACCATGAAGAGGAGGAGATGACGGAGATCGATGTTTCCTTTTTGATTTCTTTTTCCTCTTCTTCTCCTTCGTACCCGGAGGGTCAGCAAGGTCACTCGACTCTAATTTTGTCCCTTTCTCTTCCGACTCACTCTGTACATGTTTCAAAATAAAAATTAGATTTATTTAAAAAACATATAAAATGTGTACAGAATTAGCAATACTCACCTTCTCCTTGTCTTCATTTGAGGATATTTTTGGAGTGGCCAGAGATTCGTCTCCATTAATTTTGGGCAGAGTTGAACAACTCGGCACAAAACTGTCTTGGATTCTGAATGCAATTTTCCCTTTTTTCGGACTCTTCAACTCCATCCCTCCCAGTCCTTCACTCTCCTTGACACTGAAAATTAGTACATTAATATTTTAGTCCTATTCACCTGCCACTCCGTCAACTAAATATTAAATAAGTAGAAAGTAAAGTAAAAGTGATCACTTACATGTCCATTGTCCATGGAAGACCAACTACGTTCTTTTTAAAATGATTATCCTTTTCTCCACAAAAGAGTTAACTAACAGTCCATTCCTTCTGAAGTTCCTGAGAGTCCACAGAACAGACTGTGTATGTGATTAACTTTGACCCTGGTCCAGTAAAGATTGAGAGAACTGATTGAGAAATTGGAATCTCCAAGAAATATGACTTTCACCTTTATTGACACAGCCTAATTTTTACTGTAGACTTTGCTTATGACGATGAATGGTCCGAAAATTTTCCAGGTACAAATATACAATGAGAAATTAGATTTTCCGAATTATCGTCGTTTTTTGGGTTGTGTGGCGAAAAAAGTGGGAGAGAGTGACAATCAATAATTCAGAGGATGGAGAGAGAACGAGACTGTAGACTTATCGTAGAAACAAACTAAAATGATTTGAGATGCAGCATAGGACTAGACACACACACGGGAGTTGAATTCAAAGGACAGGGAGGGAGAAAATCAATAATAAAACGGGAGGGTGACTGAAGGTGTACATATAATATGCAATGTATAGCAATGGATGGATGCCGGCTTCCCCATTGAGAAGGTTTCTCCTCCTCAACGGACTTCATCCCTTTTTATGGGGGTCCAAATAGGGCAAAATAAAGTACCTCTGTCCTCCCTTCTCAGCTGACTTCCCCCCTACCCTCCTCTCCCTTCATCAATCCGAGGATAATCCCCATACGCACAACCCAAGTTTTTAACCAACACACTATCCCCACACACACGCACACACGCACAAGAGAGAGAGAAGTCACACCACAATACAATATCATCTGTAAATGATGTAAATCATGAACTGCTTAATCATAATTTTTGACCTGGAATTTCTTTCACCATTTGAATTATTTGCTATAATTTTTGTACTGAAAAAGTACACACAGAATGTGCATGTTATTTCTTGAATCCTATTTTTTCTTTCAATTTATGAAACATGAATTTTGACAAAATCCGCAGAAAGAGTTGTCTCATAATATTGCCAAATAATATTAATTTGAATTTCAACTATCGCCAGGAGATACGGTTTGTATCAATTAACGAATTTCTACAAATAAATTACTTACGGAAAAAATTTTCGTAGTAAATAAATTCCCCTCAGCACAAATTTTAATGACTTGATCATCAACTAATTGTCTTATCCACATAAATCATTGTCTAAATTCTCCAGTGTCTCTAAATTAGTAGCATCGCACCGAGTCATCAAAAATTCACAGTAATGCAACTAAATTTTGATTCTCAAAGGCTCCCTTACAAATTACAATTTCACTAATATATATTTCGATTCATCCAAAATTGTAGTTGACATGTCGGACAAGGGGAGTGAGTCGGGATCGGGGGGTTCAAAGAAAGGGAACAAGAAGAATGACAGTGGGAAAAATGACCGGAAGGAAGAGAGAGGTGGTTCTTGTGTCAATCATGACATTTTGAATTTACCTAGAGGTCCACTCCCAGGTCATCCAGACTGGACCCCAGCCCCCTTCAAATCAAGAAATTCGATGGAGACGAGAGCTGAACGGAATCGACATCGAAACAAGGATGGATGTTGTGATGATGACAAAGAATCATAATCTGGACAAAAAAAGGTTCACTGAAAATCCACAATGAAGCTCAGTCTTTACTTTGTAAAATTCTCCACCATAAAAAAAACAGTCACAAATAAAATTAATCAGTGAAAACAATCAAGGCACAAATGAGACTATTTTATTCAAATATGAACATTTATGAAGGACTCTTTGCTCCATCCATTTCATTATCTTTATCCAGTGTCCACTTGGAGTATCGAAAATTCTTGACAGTGTCCATGGGAAAATTTTGTCTTAACAAAAGACATTTGTCTCGATGGGTAAATAATGAAATGTCATTGAGTCTCAACTTCTTTTCCAGCCCTGACCTCCTCTTGACAAGACTCTTCATCTTGGTATCCAACTCTCCTTGTTGGAAGGTCAATTTATTGACCTCCAGCTTGATGACATGCATCTCTTTGTACAAAATCATCACAACTTTGTCTCGACAAAGTTCCATTCCATTCAGTTTCTGAGTCCTCCTTTCAACCCTCATTTGAGCTATCTACAAAATTACACAATTCAATTTTAAGATGAAGTCTTTCAATTACGAAGAGAGACTGTCGGATAAAACGTACTTCCAAAGCTGAACTCTTTTCATCCAGTGCTTCTTGGACGTAATGGAGTCTCTGACTCAGTACTTGGATCTCCAAACAAATTTTCTGATAGTCTTGAAATAGATTGTCCTGGAGAGTCATCAGTTGTTTTATTCGAGACTGGAGACGACCATTCGTTTCATACCAAATCCCAAAAGATTCTGTCCCAATGGCCACCAAAGATTGGGACACTTGGGCTTTTACAATTTGAGAGGAATTCCGTTCTTCTTGAGAATTTCGAATCAAGGCTTTTGTTTTCTTCATCCATTCTGAGAAGGGTTTGCTAAAAATTATTTTTTCACATTACTTTTTTGAAAAATTAGGTCAAAATTTTAATTGTTACATTTGTGGAGGATCCGGAAGTTGAATATTTTTCAAGTCGAGAGTACAAAGGATCTTGACACATTCTTCTGTATTTTGATTGTCTACTTTCTCCCCAATGTCCAGCTCCAGTTCATGTCGTCTATCAAATAATGACTTTAGCTGGGTATTCAGTTTTCCAATTAAATTGTTCATTTTGACACAATTCTCTTGAATCACTTCTCCCTGGAAATTCAAAAGCTTGATTAGTTCTGTGCTGTCAAAAAAACTTGTGAATAAAATTGAGTCCTGACCTCGTGTAAGAGACTTTGTTCGATGTCATCTTTGACTGACTCCATACCACGTCGAGACTTTTGTATGTGAAATAAATTCTCTTGTGAAATTTTCATGGGTTGTTCCAAACTCTGCAAATTGAAAGTAGAGTTCAAAAATACATGACGACGACGACGACGTGTGTGTGGTTGAATAATGAGTTTAGAATTATTTTAAGACATACTTTAGCCATCAACTCGACTCTCTCTTTCAGTTCCAGAAGGTCGTGACCTACAGCGATGTTGTAGGCTAAC
Source organism: Pygmarrhopalites habei (assembly GCA_009870185.1). Lineage (NCBI taxonomy): Eukaryota > Metazoa > Arthropoda > Collembola > Symphypleona > Arrhopalitidae > Pygmarrhopalites > Pygmarrhopalites habei. Next base: position 26,920 of record WJFB01001033.1, read on the forward strand.
TCCTCCTCCTCTTTGGTCAACCATTTCCGAGTTTCTTCCAGATTTTTCTGGACTTCTTTGCTGGACACTTCCGCGGCCGCACAACGGGCCAATCTTTGTTGTGCTCTTTGAGCTTCCTCGTCACAATTTAATTTGTTTGTCCCCATCTTTCACAACTCCGTCACATGTTAATTAATTATGGAGATGGTGGACATTCAAAAATTAACCGTTTGGTAAAAGAATAGTCAAGGCCATCCATTTTCCACCAAGGCTCAGTACACAATTTACAAAAAGTATTAAATAATCTGCAGGTAAATCAAATTTTGATTTACGCCATTTGATTCTTTATATCTAATGTTAGGGGAAAAGTGGACAATAAAAATTCGTCTCTCTTGTAATAATACTGAGTACAAAAACGTGTGTTGAATTTTATTTAACTTAATTAAAATGAATAGCAAAGTGGACACAGACACACAGTCCACTTCCTTTCTCTCTCTTCTACGCGTCTTAATTAGACAAATGAGGAAATACTACACAAAAAAATACAAAAGTCGACATAAAAATTTGTGCGTGAGGGCCATGCTTGGCAAAAATACTGTGACACATCTTTTACATAAAAATACGCATACTTAGTTCATACTTATTTCATGGACACGACAATAACAGCAACAATATTACTCTGTTACTGTACAGTAGGTACTGTATGTAGGTGGGTGGACATGAAGGGAAAAAATCACTTTCGTTAGTATCTGAATGTGGCTCATTATTATCCACATTTTGTAACTGCGAGGTAAATTTTTTCTGGGGGAAGAGAATATGGAGGATTCATTATTTGTACTGTCTTTAGTCCAGTGTTGTTTTACAGTGTATTTTATCCCAGCTCCAAAATAATTAATCAAAAGCCTTTCCTTCAGCTTTTAATTATGAACAAAAAAAATACTTTCTCTCTTACATTCAAAAAAAAGGTAAATAATTAATTATCCCGACGTGTACAATCCGACAAGGTCATCTCTCTTTCCTTGTATAGAATGTGTGTGAACTTCGCTTATATTTTTAAAAGTCTGAATGGCCATTCATTTTGTGTGTCCGCGACGGATTTTGACCTCCAGGAGTCCTGGTGACCACATTAGTTGAAACGTTGTTGTCACTTCCACGACGATTGCGACAAAATGGGAGTAATTCAATCAAATCCCTAGAAATGAGTCAAATTTAATTCACAATGAATTTCTTCAAGAATTCTTTTGCAGAATTTTTGGAGGGTAATTCACCTTTCATAAGTGGGAGAAATGGGAAGCCAGCGAAGCCATTTGATTCTATGCAAAAATGTTTAATAAAAATTTCATTTCATTGCCTTTATTATCGCGAAGATTGTTGAATGCACATCAACAGTGAATTTTGTCATTTATGAATTATGGGGAAAACTCACTTTTTGATGAAACTCATTCCGATTGGGAAATCGTAGGTCGTGTCAAATTCAGCTGCCTTCATGTCAGCAGCACGTTTTGCAAGGCCCCTTTCTTCGTCTGTCCCTGAGATCGTGTTGTCCAGGACGAAGCCAATAAACTACAATTTCAGTAATTCACGTTCACTAAATATGTATCTTCTTTTGCTGAAAACATTTTAAAGTGAAAAAGTAAAATGAAGAATTCAATCAACTCACCCCAGCCATAAACATCCCGGTGCCTACATTTCAAAATTGGCAATTTCAAAATATTATTTTTAATGCATACAAAAATTCAAAGGGGAAGTAGAAATGGGTCAAAGGTTAACGTACTCAGAAGAATCTGAATTAGATTATCCGCGTCATCCGAGCCCGTCTTGATAAGACCTGGATTGCTATTTGCCCATTGTGAGATCGTCTGACAATCGGGAATTAAAATGGTACAATTATTTTTTACTACGTCTCTAAACATCATCTGCACAAAGGTGGGACGCTCACCAAAACGGGGAAAATGGACATCAATTGTGTACAGATTAAAGACGTTGACTTACCAGACCCATGAAAATGGCGAAACTGACAATGAACACATTTCGTGCAGATTCTAAACAATCAACATTCAGTCAAAAGAACGTTCTAAAAGAGTGGGTCAAGTTGTAAAATGTCTGACTCTTTACCCAAGGAAACCTCAGCCAGCGTCCCGATCCCCACAGCCTATTTTAAATCGGTTTATTAGAGGTTTGATATAACAGGGACCAGTGAAAGTGGGACTGTCGGCGTTCTATTCATCCAAATGGTTCTCACTGTGAAGGGAGTGGATGCTTTTCCATGTTTTCAGAGACAGAGGTGTAGGAAATTTAATTCTCTACGAGATAGTCACCGGAAAAGCTGAAAAATTCCAACTCTGACACAAGTAATTCACTTTTTAGTGTCGTGAGATCAGTTTCTTCTCGGGCATTAATAGAAATTATTTTTTCTCAGTAGGAAATTTTGGTCAGTCTGAAATTCTACTGGAATCGTGTTCCTCTCACAATTTGGACCTAGAATTTTGAAGGTGTCATCAAGAAAGACCCGTTCAGTCAGTCATACAGTCATACTCAACTTTACCCCTTAAACATAGGAGAACAGAGGACTTTTCAATAAAATCGAGAGCCATAATAACTCCATTAAGTCCAGTCTAGAACTAATCTAGTCTAATGAGGTCTTAATCTACATTAAATTTGGGTCTAAAGACTCCAAGGACGAAATTTGATGACCTGGGTCTGGCTGAATGCGTGTGATTTACTGTAAGTGCCACTTTTTCCAGGCCTTTCTCTTCGTATGTAGCTTGTCAATTTCAAAGGACCGGGTCGCCATTCTCCATCCTTAAATCCAAATTTAATGTAGATTAAAACCTCATTAGACTAGATCAGTTCTAGACTGGACATAATGGAGTTATTATGGCTCTCGATTTTATTGAAAAAGTCCTCTGTTATCCTATGTTTAAGGGTTAAAGTCGAGTATGACTGTATGATCGACTGAATGGGTCTTTCTTGATGACACCTTCAAAACTCTTGGTTCAAATTGAGAGAGGAACACGATTCCAGTGGAATTTCAGACTAACAAATATTTCCCACTGAGAAAGAAATAATTTGCAATAATGTCCGAGGAGAAACTGATCTCGCGACACTAAAAAGTAAATAACTTGTGTCAAAGTACGAATTTTTCAACTTTCCGGTGCTTATCTCGTAGAGAATTAAATTCTCTACACTTTTGTTTCTGAAAATATGGAAAAGCACTCACTCCCTTCACAGTGAGAACCATTAGAATGAATAGAACGCTGACAGTCCCACTTTCACTGCTCCTAACTTTGTATTACATGAAAATGATTTGAAATTGAGAGATAATGTTACTATTAACTTAATTATTGTTGATCAATAGTACTAACCATAATCAAGGGAAAAATGAACAAGAACATCCCTTTTTCAAAAAAAAAAAGACATAAAAATTTTTTTTTGTCTTCCACCATTATTCCTTCACATTTTGCTCTACCATTAATGATTTAACTCCTTCACCTGCGATTAAGGGATCAGGAAGAGCTACAAAAACAGCACCCATTTTTCCGACAAGACCCAGAATGACCATGATAACCCCTGAAACTTGGATGACCCTTCTGGAAGCAACTTTTGTCACTGCAATGGTTCCTATATTATTCGAGTAAGAAGTACTGGGACACAAACAGACAAACATTTTAATTTCACAATTCTCATCCCAAGGAACCCCATGACACGAGTCAGTACTTGAAAGTTTTAAATGGCTATTCATTTTTGACAGTACCTGGCGTTTCCAGAACCTATCAATTTTAAAGTACACTAATTAACTTTTGAACCTTCTTATTAAATCAAAAACTTTATTATGGATGATAAAATTCTCGAACCGATGATTCCACTCAAGACACAACCGAATCCCTCAGTAAAAATCCCTCGATTCATGGCATTCACCGGCGGCACCGGAGTTTCTGTCCATTCCCAATTCTGATTAATATTTCCATATGTAGTACAATTTAATAAAAATAAACAAAACTCACTTGCGATTGAAGCACAGGCGTAGTAGTCACCCAAAGACTCAATGGTTGAGGTCATGACACCACAGAAGACCCCCAGGACAGCCCCTTAAGAACGATCTGATTGTCATTTCATTTAACAAGTGAATAAATATTTTTAAAGGACAATTACCAATGCTCACAGTCGGCCAACCCCATTGAACTGAAAGTGAAAGTGAAATTACATTCAAAGAACTTGTAGGAAAGATTTTTAATGATGGAAGGGATGCCTCTCACATGGATAAGGGAACCGAAACCAGGGAGATCCGTACAGAATTTTGATTTTAGCATCTGTCCTTGCGGCGTCTTCGAGGGGCAGGACATTCGTCACCGTCAAAATCCCACACACCGCCCACACCAAAGCAACTGACATCAACACCTGCCAAACAATGCACGTGTTAAAAGAGCAGAAAATCCCATCAAAAAGTTTGATATGAATTGGACTTACGGGGAAAACTTGGAAAATGGGGAATTTCTCTTTCTTCCCATTGGCCTCCATTTTCCCACACAGAAAAGGGATTTTGATGTTCCTCAAATGTTGCGAGAAAATAATTAGCAGAACCAGGGTCCTATTTTTTAAGAAAAATTCATTTAATCTAACCTACTACAAAAGAAATTCTTTTTTTTTTTAAAAAAAAAAGAAGATTACGAGAGCGAGACAGCATAATTTTTTGACGCCTCCGCAGCTGCCTGACGAAACAATGAAATTCCAATGAGACTTATGGCAGGGGCCACGGTCAGGGGTGTGATATATTTGAGCATGAACCCGATAAAACCTAGGTCATTCACAAGTAAACATATTTTGGAACCTGAAACATTCATTTGCTTAAAAATTATATAGGGAATTTGTACCGGTCAAGGCAAAAACAAGTTCAAAGAGTGCTGCAAAAATGATGGCCCCTTGGATCTCCCTATTATCAGTGCAATTAAACCTCCATTTAATAATAAAATCATGACTGACAAATTTGGAAAACATTCGAGGTCATAAGATTATAGTGAAAGGTCATAAGTTGAATTTGTATGAATGACCTAATTCTCAGTTGCCACACTTCCGTCTTTTCTGGGTCGGTCAAAGCGTTGAAAACATCTGGAGCTGGACAATGCCACTGTAAATAAGATTAAATAAATATTTTAATCTCAATCAAATCAATTTCCCAAGTTATTTGACTTGTGACTGACCTGAGGGAGTTTCATGATGGCCAAAGCCGGGACGAGGTCTATATGTATTACATACACAAATTAGATTTCCTTTGTCTACCTGAATAATTAAGAATATGTTTAGTAATAAGCAATTAATTACAAGAGAAGCTTCCGCCTTGAACAATTGGAAGACGAGTGCCCACGGTACTTTGGAGAATCGTGATAATCCCGGACATGAACACCAACGTCGATATCTGTCAAACATTTTCATCACATTAAAAAACTAATTAATCTAGGAGTAAAGCATGATGGAATTAAACGGGAAACTAATGTTCCTCACTAAATTAGCTTTGTCAGGGTCATCATCTTGCATGCAAAGGGCTGGTGCCAGAAAAAATGGGACGGCTACTGTCGCTCCTTGGGTCAAAAAAATATTTCAATTACTTTACTGAATTGTAAATATTTTTTGCAAAAAATGAGAATCTCTTACCTATCATTTCTAGATAATGCTACAAAGAAAAAATGACAAGAGAATTGAAATTAAAATTCTAATATTATAGCATGTAATTGATCTTGACGTTTGACCTGAAGTCCTAGGAAGAGGCACATGTACCATGGAGGGACATCCTCCACTCCGTACAGCAATGGTTCCGGGTCCTCCTCCACCTCCTTTGGTTTGTCCTCACAATTCGGGCATTTCCTCTGACTATCATTCGGACTAGCAGGATTGTCTCTCTTGGTCCTCGTCCCCATGTCCAACTCCTGTCAATTCCACAAATAACAATTCTGACACACTCAAAATACGTCCCGAAATGTTTACTGATTATTATTTTTTATTAGACTGTACACTAACCTCTGGACTCAAATTCATACTGAAATTATCCATTTTTTAATTTTGTCAAAAAAGCACTAAATCACAGATGGTAAATTGACTTTTAATTATTCGGAGGTGAAACGCCGGCCAACAGCCCCTAATTTCGATTAAAAAGAGAAAATTATTTTGCAACTCGTCAAGTGAGCATTCATGACACACGTGCGTGCGTGTGTCTGTGTCCCAGCACAATCCAACCGGTTAACTGGGTTTCTATTCAAGTTCAGATTTAAAACTGACTGTGGATTTGCTATTTATTTTTGCAAACATCAGCTGCTCTCTCACAATAAAAACATTGCATTATTATATCATACACAACCCTCCTCCTCCTCCAGTTGTTCTTTGGGGGACTCAAATTTTTGTCTAATTACGTGTGTCTGGTAAAATGGGAAGGAGAGTGGGATGTAGGTACATTTGTGAATGAGGATGGGATAACGACCAATTATACATTATAATGAATTGTGTCTACACTACATATCAACCATTCACTGTCATTGAAGGAGCATCCCATTTTAAAATGCAAAAAGAGAGGAGCAGTCAGATTGAAAAGCGATTCAGTTATTCTGACATGCATGGGGTGAGTGTGAGTCCATTGTTTATGCGAGACCATGTACATTCTAAATGGTAGAAAAATGGATCCGGAAAAAAATTGCGAGAACACGCAATCTAAAAAATCATGGAGAGGTGGAGGAGGAGGAAAGAGGGGATGAAGGTTAACGTGTTTGTGGTTGAGTGAGAATGTGTGTGTGTGGTTGAGTGAGAATGTTTGTGTGTGGTTGAGTGAGAATGTTTGTGTGTGAAATCTTTACCTCTTCTAATTAATCTGGAGGAGGGATCTCAAAATTGTAACGTGGATACAGAGAGAGAGAGTGTGTGGAATGACGAGAATGGAACAAAGTCTTCATGGAATGGTCAAAGTCCGTCCAAGCTGAAAAGATTGAGGAAAAACTGTCATCACTGAAAAATTGAAGATATTTACATATATTAATATTATGAATCATATAAGAAGGAGAAGAACATTAATTTATTTAATTGATCCATTTGCATACTCTTGATCATCATCCTGATGATTGACTTCATCATTAAATAATTAATTGAATTGTGATGGAGTGGAAATGTGGCAAGGGGAAGAGGAGTAATTTTTAATTGAAATTCCTGTAGACTGCTAGTAAAAAGATCACTTCTCTGTCTGATTTGGTGGTCATCCACACTCCAAACGAGTCTCATAAATAATGAGAAAAAAAATTGTTGAATTAATTTATTATTTAAATAAAACGTGTTTTATTATGAAACCCTACCAAATTAATTGCGTGTGGGAACATTGCTAGAATCATTCACAACTAAAAGAAAGATTGCCGTCAAGGATTCCCCCCTCTCTTTTGAGTTTAATTGATCCCATGTCTAAATATGACAATTGTAAATACACATGAATACTGACTTCCACACACAGAGAGACACACACACGAGACCATACTGCAGTAAATGAACCGTGTGTGTTTATAATTATCTATTATGTAATAATGGAGTATACTCTATGTAGCCCTTTCAATTTAGATATAATGGAAAAGACAAATGTGAATCCAACTTGTACTTTTGTACTAAATACAAAGTAGCTTATCTGTAATAGCAATTAAAAAATCGATACTGGATGAACGAATGAAATCCTATATTTTCCTATTTGGTAATTATTACTCTTCAATTTATTCCTCCCCTCTCCTCTCCTTCCCTTGTGCAATTTTATTATTACAACCTTTTTCCATTTTGTGGAATCCATCAAAATGATTGGTTTCAACATTCTCAACCCTTTCATATGGATAATATTTTTACATGAATAATTCAATTCTCCGTCTCCAAATTGGAAATGCAAATATGTAGTAATTCCTACTCGGATATATTTTAAGAACGACGGTTTCAGTTGACCAGTTGAGCAATATGGCTCCAGTGTCCGTCCTCGTCACCCGCCTCAATAAATACAAAGGCAAATCCCTGGCTCCATTGTCGTCCTCATCTCATCCTAAAAAGAATTGTGGAAGGGTCAAGGGTAAAGGAAATTATTTTTTCAAGCCAAAAAGGATGGACAGGTTTGTAAAGTGGATTGGAGAAATAACTCTTGAGGCTTGCATGGTCTGGTTTGACATTTCTAATCGGTTCAAAAGTGTCCCTTATGAAAGGGACTCGGAGAGTCGTGTTCTCACTGTCCAAAGAATGAAGAGCAAAGTTGACCTTTTCCTTTGGCATTGCTTTTCTCTCAAAACTTTCCTCTATCTAATTTTCAAGACCGTGAGACTGGGGGATGTGATAAAGGTCAAAGGTCTATCTTCTGCCCTGATTGTCCACATCTGCTTTGTTGGTCAACTCCTCCTCCTCTCTATAATTCATCTCAACTTTGTGGCCAAACCCAAAGAATTTGTATTTTTGATCAATCAGATCGAGGCTGTTCATGTGGATTTCGCAAGTATTTTTTAAAATACAGATTTGTATAAATTTGATAAAAATCAAGTAGAAAAAATTGGAATGAAAATGTTTAATATTTCAGAACGTGGGCTAATTGTTCAAAGATGGTGGACAAAGTTCATCACGATTGCCCTGGTTTGGTACCAAGGGTTCATCGTCGTCCTCTACATCCTGGGTGTCTTTTTCCTATTTTGTCTGAATCCAAATGAAAGTCATTATTTGTACTCTGCTTTTCCAAAAGAGATGAAGAGAACTGGACTTTTCCTGGCCTGTTGTTGTCTGGAGTTTGTGACGACCGTTGGGAATATGTCACTCATAATTAACATGGTTTGCATTTGTGTGTCTTACTTCCTGTCAACTACGGGTTGGTTGGAAGCCATCACGTAATAATTAAATTAATTTCTTGTAATTAATTTTTGCAATAAATGCGGTTTCAGAACGTTTTCTTTTTTTTCAGAGTGAAGACAAAGAAAAAGGGAAGGATTTCCAATTTCCAGACTTACAAATTTCTCCAATTACTCACACTCCTGTTCAATGACTGTTGTTCTCGGATATTTGCTCCATTCTTCACTCTCTACCTGTGTCTCTTCAATATTGGATCTCTGTACGCGACCCTGAGGGGTGTCCACTCTCTTCCACTACACATTTACCTGATGTTTCCATTAATGTACATTGTTGGTCTGTTCATCATGATCGTGTGTTACTCTCAATGTGCCAAAGTCTCAATTTATTCTATAAAGGTAATCAAACTATTAAAGTCTGAACAGAGAAGTCATTTCGCAAAGAATCAAGTACTCCACCGGAAGATTCAGAAAAGTCTTGGCAAGTTTGGTATTCAACTGGCATCTATTTGTAAAGTTAATTTGGTAACTGTCATCAGTATGATTGAATTTACCTTCAGTGGAACTCTCCTCGTCCTCACTTTCTAAATCAAATAAAGTTTATTTATTTAGAGTTGTTTCTTATTTCACTGAGGATAATTTAAAATCATCTATCCTACCAAGGATTCCTCAAAATTCCATCATCTTTTTACAGTAACAACTTTCTCATTTGCCTTGAGCTGCTCCATTACACACACACAATCCATCCATTCCTCAAAAAATTGTCAATTAAATTTGTGTGTGTGTGCGTGTGTGCGTGACCGTTTATTTTTGCCAGCGAAAAACAGCGGATTTTTGATGGTCTTTTGTTATTGAAGGTTGGCGCACGTGTATCGGGTAAAAAGCCGAAAGCGTGTTGACGACTCTCTCCGAAAATCCCCCTCCTTCCCTTATGACTCGCCAACTCTCCCTCTCTCTCTCTCTCCGGTGAACTCCAGGCTGTGAGAAAAATCAATAGGCTAGTGGGTTAGGAAGAAATAGCTAGTGTGAGTGGGATACACACACACACGGCACAGCATGCAGGATGGTATAGAGAGAGGGAGGGAGAAAATCGGGTATTTTGTACAATGTATCCGCTCTCTCGGCTGACTGTCAGTGAAAAGCCTACGCATACATACATGCACATACACGAGGTTCTCCTGCTGTTGCCCGTGTGTGTGATGCTGCGGGGTCTATGGCTACAGATATACACCGAATTTTGGCTATATATAGCAATAGACTGCATCTGCCTGGTGCGGTGCAGGGAAAAAGAGAGGGTTTGGATGTGGATGTAGGAAATAATGGAGTGTGTATGTAGGTGTGTGTGTGTGCGGGGGGAGGCCCTCTTCTTATATGGTATGTACAAGAGAGAGAGAGAGAGAAGGAGGAGATATATAAATAAATATATGAAAGCATTCGGTTGACGACGAGAATTCGCCATTCGGGTTGGGTTCGACACCCCTTCCGTCGATTCGTCTCCTCCACCTTCCATTTCAGACTAATTAAACTACTAACGTTTATTATGATTTAAATTTGTGCAAACATGTAGGGAATCCAACCAAGTCAAACTCCAATTCCAATTCTCAATTTTTCTGTGTCACAGTCAACACAGTCCATACACACACACACACCAAAGTTCTTTTTTTTGTATTGTACAAAACACACTCCACTATATTATCATACTCTCTCTCATCTCCGAAAACACACACACACACCACATTACTGTTATTGTCTCGTCGTTTTCTCCTGTGTTTAAATGTAATTAAGTGTGCCCACCCCGAAAATAAGGATCTCGTTTCTTCAGTCAAGAGAAAAATTGGGAAATTTTCTTGACACACAAATTCCTCGTCGTCGTTTCTTGTTCAAAAGTACAAAATACACAAAAAAAGTAAAATTACAGTTTCCCTATTTTTAATTTTTCTACTTGTACATTTTCTAAATGAGAGAGAGTGTGTGTGTGTGTTTGAGTCATTAAACAACAATGAATCCGGTTGTTTGTGACGAAGATACAGAAAACGAGAGTTAATATTCAAGTCAAAAAAAAGTACAATGTCGAATTGGATCATTCATCTCAATATTGACAAACTGAATTTACGAGTTTTGAACTGACCATAAGACGAAAAAAAGGGGATTTCTCTTTATGCAACTTTAAAGCCAAGAAGATTTTACAACGAATATTATTACTATTAGTAGCATCAGAGAAGACGGAAGAGGATAGGAGACGCCAAGTGAAAATATTTAGGTCAATTCTTGGAATCAAAAAAACAAGTTTCAAAAATGGAATTGTGTATTTCAACTTTTCAAAAATGAAGAAAAGGAAGTGACAAAAATAATTAGAGTGAAAGTGTGGAATTTGGAAAAGAGAGTGAAAGGGGCTCCGTTTTTTTACTTCCAATTTTCACCTTTTCTTCCTTCCCCAAGTTTTCCGATAATACACACATCCACACACACACACATACACATTTTACTAGAAGTATCAGGAAGAAGCTGCAGATTTTTATGGAGTTGTGACGATGACGACGGAAAATAATGACTAATCATTGACATTTTGGCCAGAGTGCACATTGAGAGAGAGAGAGAGAGAGAGAGAAATCTCGAGGTGTGTTAAAGAGGGGTGACGAAAAATGAAAGCAACGGACGAGGAAGAATATGGACGCGTGTATGGAAGAGTAAGTTTTTAATAATAATACGTATATGTTTCATTACAACAAGGTTAGTGACGTTTCATATGTCGCCTTAATGATAATGTATATTTAGTCGTGAAGGAACAATGTGGACATGAAATTTTTTTCACCTTTGTGTGCACGTTTTGATGACGAATCAAGTACGTCTTGGTTTTTGAGGAGTATACACATTTCGGATGTGGACACTTGAAGGGTCGTTCTTGAGTGTGAATCCTTCGGATGTGGATTTTGCGACCTGATTCTTCGATGAAAGATTTTGGGTAGTGTGGGCAATCAAATGGTTTCTCTTCTGTATGGGTCCTCGTGTGACGGTCGAAACTGCTTTTGTAATCAGTTGCAAAGGAACAAAAAGGAACTCGACATTTAAATTTTTTTCTCTTTCACTGTCGTGAGTCCTTAAGTGGTCGGCGAGTCTGGTCGACGTTTTTGCTTTGTAAGCACATAGAGAGCATTTGAAGGGTCTCTTGTCAAAATGAACTAAATCTACATGGTACCGGACTTTAGCCTTCCACGTGTGTGTGTACCTGCATTGGGAACACTTGAAAATCCTCTCCCCATTAGCATTTTGAATTTCAACCTCATGGTCCCTTGCTCAACTTCTACGGGTTCCTCCTGTGGAAATGAAATCATAAAAAGTTCATAAAAATTTGTTTAAATGAAAATCGTCATTGAAAGAAATTAACTAATAATAAATTACATTAGTAGTAATGGCAGGGCTGGAAGACGAGGAGCATGAATGGTCCCTCAGTGTATAGAATGATGCATAACT
>WJFB01001034.1:0-39143 GCA_009870185.1 Pygmarrhopalites habei
CAGATTGAATTGAGAAAAATGAAAAGTCAAGAGACTGCCATTCAAAATTTGATGAGGCAAAATGCTTTTCAGAAACTCAAACTGAGTAGCAAAGTGCCTCAACTCCCCAAGATTCAAGGCTTGACAAATGATTTGCCCGACTTTCAACGTCAATGTCCAGTCAAGGAGATTCAAACATACTCAAAGAGAATTTGGGAACTGGAACGAAGTCTTCACAATATCGAATCGAAAATTGAGGAAGGAAGGAGAAAAGAGAATACTTATCGTCTTCGAATCCAAAGATTTGCTGAAATAAATGAACAACTCTTTTGGACTCAAAAAGCCATGAGGAAACTGGAAGCTGATAGACAAGGTCTCATTTACTATTTTCCAGATCACTTTTTAGATTAATAGTATAATTTTTAATGTATTCTATAGGTATGGAACGAATGATCCAGTCATTTGCCAAGACAATGCCCAGAAAAGTTCCTTTTGAAAAGATTGTCACGGATCCTTCCATCCTGGATCGTGTTGCCAAGCAGAAGGTTTATTGAAGTGACACATTACATGTTAACTTTCTCAACCAAATAATAACTAAATACATATAATATGGAATTAATATCTCAGGTTTTGCAACAACGTCTCGTCTCCCAGAATTCCAAGATTGAGCAGCTCAAGGAAGTGATAACTCATCTCCTCCAGGTTCTTCTTTTTCCCTTCAATTCTAACTGGGCAGGTGAGTGGCTTGTTTTTAAATATTTTGAATAATTTCAATTTACAGAAAGAAGAAAGGAGGCGAGCTGAAGGTTTGGGATCCGCACAGGGACAGAGTCTACAGCCATGGCAGCTAAACTACTGGAAACAGCAACAAAGGGATTTTCCGGATGGGTCAGGAGGTGAGACGAAGAATACCGGGTACTACAAGGACTACATGGGATATTTGGGACAAGAGGTAAGTTTGTCATTTAATATGAGTCGCACGTACCTACATATTCTGTTCGTGTATGGAACGTTGAGCAAATCCATAATTCGTGTACATTCGTGTAAGTATATGAAAAATGATAATGTATTCCCTCGAGATCCCTCGTCTCAAGACTGAATTGATTCACCTGGAGAGGAAGAAACAATGCCTGCGGTCCATGAGGGCTGCATCCTCACAAAGTCGGAGTGCCTCTGTCAGTATTGTCGATTTGACGAAATTGGAGTCTGTGCATGACGACGAAGAGGAGGACGTGGAGGGTGAGGAAGAAGACGAAGATTTGGAGGAGGAAGATCTGGAAGAGGAGGACGACACTACTTGACCTGTCATTGTTCAGCTTGTCTCTATTTAATTAAAGTTCATCTTTAGACTAGTTTTCGCACGTTCTCGTTATTTAAGTAGTCTCTGGAGAGTCTCTGTTGTTTGTACACTTTATCCAACTGTTCAATGACCCGACTGCGTCAATCATCCAAATTGTGAATAATCCCCTTCCACTTAATATTTAATATTTGTCCTGCATTTATTCGTGTAATCAAATCATTTGGTGACTACGTCTGTAAACATCGATTTATTCAAATAAAAATTGACTCTGTTTGCTTGCCTTTTTTTCGGTGCCACAATTCGACATTATGTGCAGATTAAAATCTTTTTTCATGACATTACGAATCATGATTTGTACAACCTTGAGAGTATATTCCTAATCTGCTTTCCACTCTGCTCAACGAGTGCAACAACAGAGTGGCTTCAAGTGTTACTTTACAACTATCCATATAAGACGAGACGATTAAAATTGTGGATATTTGTAAAGAAATGACTGTCACTCTGAAGATGATGATGTCACGAGACGACCTGAAATGACAAATTCCCTCCTTTCCAGAATATGCAACGTTGAAAGTCAAACGTTACATTTGCATTCTTGTGTTTTCCCTGAATTTTCATGTAAACTTTTGTGAGTCACAGCATGAGGCGGTATTGTGGAGGAGAGTCATAACGATGGTTGTAATGATGACAGAAAAGAATAGAATGAATGTGTCGTCTTGTTATGGTCATGATGAGGTCAAGGGGTGTGTGATCCAGTGTACGCCATCATTAGAGCTATATACTGCTTGTTACTTGTTGTGAGTGAACTTGCACACAGAATTGCAAATTGTGACTGTCGGTGCCTTTGTCTCTCACCTCACAATATATAGGTTCATCTCATTTAGCAAAATCCTACGTTTCTCAATAGGAATATCTTTCTGTCTCTCTTGACATGTTGTCATGAGCAGGCATTTACGATTCCATTCTTTCATCTCATCCTCAAAACTAGTATTTACTAGTGGTTTTATGAACGCAACACAAGGAAGCCGTTAGAAATTCACAAAATTTGTTTGAAAAGTTTTCAAACGAATATGTATATATACATAAGTTGAAGCTAAACCCATAAGTACGACTCGTAAGAGGAGCAAATGTAGTTTAGTCCTTTCATCTTTTCCAAAAGATTACTTCTAGAAGGATTTAGTAATGTAAATCTGGAATATCCTTTTCCTGATTGACCCAATTTTCGGTTCCGGTCCATTTTCCGTTCTAAAGCTCTGTCCTCTCACCCCAAACAATAATAAAATTCGAATTTTTTCTTGTGACTGACAAGGAGTCCTCCTTTTGGAATTTCAGAGACTTGATCTAACTTGCTTGTATGAATGATCCTTTGGACAACTATTCAAAGAAACATGACAAGAAAATTCTCTTTTGGGATATTTAGGCTAATCTGTGAATCGAACGTGTTTCTTTGAAGTCGCATTTTTTTGGACCTGTAGAGTCGTACCTGTGGAATTCCAATCTTATTTATTTACATGAACTGAGAGTGTCCCTACTCACTGCAATACCCTTGGAGTGTCTATGTAATTCAGGTAGCATTAATCAATCGATAATTTTGTAGAAGGAACTCTTCTCCGTACCTGTTCAAAATTAATAATAATAACATGTACACGTATCTTCCAACTTGGACGGATCTCCTCCCCCCTAATGGTCACAAGCAGACAATTAGCTTGGGATATTATGAGAAAATTACAAGGTACTCAAAAAACTTGTTTGGGAACTACACTTTGAGAGGGATTCAGAAGCTGACACGTCTCGTTATGTATGATTATGGGATGATGTTGAAAGGTAGGTGCCGGTCCTTTAGTCATTACATTTGCATGACAATTGATGAAATTTTTCTAGCACTTCGTTTTTGTTGTCTTCCCTCCTCTCTCTCTGTGTTTGGTGGACACAAAGGTGAATTTGAGGTAGCCGGCATCCTCACCCACTACGACTCATTTAATTGTATTCATTAGATTTTGTATTGGCGGTCCAAACTGAGTGTGGGTCTATTGTCCCCGCGGATCCTTATAAGTCTTTGTAAATTGTAAATGGCAACCATCAAAGCTCCAAATTTCTGAACAGATCCTCCATTAGTGATGTTCTCATAAACTGAAACTGAAGTGATTAAAGGGATTGTTGTGTAAGGCAGGAGCAACAATGGTTCCCACCACACACTCCCCAGTTGTGAGCTTTGTTGTCCACGCACATTGAGGGAAGGAGTGGCTGACAGAGTCCATGTAGCCGAACATTGGATTTAAATGAGACGAAGGAAGAGATCAGAAAAGACAGTTCATTAACTCTCATTGACAATGAAAAGTCGGATGGGTGGACGGTGGGTGCGGGTGAGGGAGACAGAAGCCAATCCAGTAGCCACCTTCACCCAACTATCGTGTGTGCACGTCATCATTACATGCATGGAGTCTAATAATTACCATTGCAAGGCTGTGACATCCCTCAATTGTGTGCCTCATCTTTCATCTGAGGCATTTATCCCCGTTTCCTCATGTCATCTTTTAAAAATTGAATCTTTCCCCAGCTCAGCATTTTAAAGGAACAATTCTGACAGAGTAGTAATGACACACGAATCAGAGAAGAGGTAAGATCCGATCCGATCCTCTGACCTCGATCTCAGCCTATACACAGATATACTTTGGATTTAGAACAGAGCGTCATTGACACGGACAATGTACCATGTAGAAACTCATTAGCAGTTTTGTTTATGATCCGAAGAGGGGAGTTCCATGAATAGAATACAATTCATTCAAAAATGTTTGTCACTCACATCCAAGTGTGTTTACGTTCATAAAAGTTTTGTTTGAATTGTTTGTGTGTTTGTAAATTCCAACTGGAAACATACAAGTTGTAAAAATACTTGCTACTATAAATTATGGATGATGATTGAAATAGATAAGTATGTGGGAAATCCCATTTGCATTCAAATTGAGGAAATAAAAATGGAAATCCTTTTTTGTATTTATTCATATTGAAAAGTTGAGGAGAGGGGTATTCTGGATGCGAAAAATATGTTAGCTATGGTTCGCATGGGAAGAACAGGGGTTGGAATTTACATGTAAGTGTTGTCAAATCATAGAATAAATGATGAATTATTATGAAATGCGTCGTATATTAATATTTTATTAGAGGGCGTCAATGGTCGAATGATAGAGGCTTCAAAGTCAACAGTAGTCAAGACGTATTAACTATTTACAATTAGTAACATCTAAGGAACACAAGGCAGACTAATTAAATACCGGGTATTCGACAACAAGGTTCGCAAGGAGAGAGCACTTCTCAGAACTCTGAGGTTTCTCAGTATCACAACAACAATTGATGACATTGTTTTTGTATAAATAAGGAAATGACTTGATGTTGTCTTCCGTTCCACACCCTCCGAACACCCTCAGTTCACACTTGATTCCCAGCTAAGTAGAGTTCGAGGCAGAGTTAAAGGACGGAGTAAATATCTTCTCTTGACTCAGGTATTAAGTACGATTATGATTATTACCCTCTTTAATATATTTCAATGTTTTGTATCTCTTTAGACCAATATTTAGATCCCAGCTGCCACAAGAATGAATAGGGTGGTGATTTCGGTTCTCCTTGCCTTGTGCCTTGCCCAGTCGACCCTGGGAGAGACAAAAAGTTACAATGAAGCCTGTGGAGCCGGAGTGGGCGACTGCAGAGATGACCTATTATTGAAATGCGGGGAAAACGGGAAATGTGTCTGCATTTGGGACCTGTACTGGAGAAAACTTAACTACGATAGGCCCATTGAGGTCCAGGGCTTTGTGGACATGGACCCGAAACCAACTCATGCATGCGGATGGGAACGGGATGAACCCGAAGCAAGACATCATGATTAATTTACTGATTTCACTAATTAACTTTTCAAAATGAATAAATTAATAAATGTTCGTCAATTTTAGTGTCCTCAAATGTGCTCATTTCATCCATTTCCAGTTTGTTCCCAATTTGAACTCACAACAATTTCGGTTGTCATAAATAAATAAACAAATAGAAATAATTAAAATAGCTTTGCACAATTTGTACATAATTTTTTATCTTTAAAAAGTGCAATCTTGAAATGAAACACTCAGAGGTGACATTCAAAATCTTATCCCTACGGAGTACGCCATACAATTGAGCACACCAAACTTGGTTTTTATATCCAAAAACAGATGTTGAAAACCAATTGCATTGTGTGGGAACAGCAAAATGTTATGCAATAAATTAATACGGTTACAGGGTAGGAGGCACCTCTTCACATTTTTATTATTTTCACTGACACTTTCAGTGAAGGGGTTTCCACCTTTTGCCACCTTCATCCTCATTTCGACCATGATTACAGCATTGCATTGCAGAATATATTAATTTTGATGCTCACTCGCTGCTGTATAAAATGTCCCATACCAAATGCACCCACGTTCATTTGACAAATTGTTTCCCCACTCAGTCCCCGTCTCACTTTCCTTTTCAACAGCCTTACAATCCTCTAGAATCACTTCTTCGAATTGAATACTTTCATTCTCTTGACATTTGTTGCGCTGGGACTCGCCCTGCATAATGAAATGAGAGGCAAGTTATTCAAAATTTGGATAGTGAAACATCCAAATTTCCTGTTTTGTGTTGATTATTTTCATTTTTTACTTTCCAGACGAAGGTGGGTTGGAGAAATCTTTTTCCCCTAAAATTGTTGGAGGAGTCCCAGTGTCCCAGCGTGAAATTCCTTCGGTAGTCCTGGTTCTCAACCACAATCCCAAATTGCGGGAACGCTTTCCTCGTTCTACCGGGTCCATTTATAGTAGAAGCTGGGTCGTCACCACTGCCCGAAATTGTGAGGTCAAGGGGAATTACTCCATCTTTGCGGGAGTTAATCATTATGGTAATGAGTCAGAGAGAGACCAATGGCAAATTGTACGTGTGAGTAAAGTCATTCGACACGAAAAGGCAGACGGGTGAGTAAACCCTTCATTTGTTAATTGAGGCAGTGTCTCAATTAACAATTCTCCTTCTGATCACACATTTATTCACAAGGAAAAAGATATTTTTAAAACCATGGGGTCATGTTACTTATGTGGTTTTGAACGTTTCAGGACATCTCTGTCGGATCTTTGTCTTCTCAGACTAGAGAAACCGCTTCAAATTTCTGACTCTGTCCAGCCGGCATTGATATATGAGAATCATAAAATACCCCAAATACTTCTCTGTCTCTGTATGGCTGGGGTATGCTGGGAGTGGGACCAAACGGGACGTGGGCAAATGTCTTGCAAAAATGACTGTCACTTCGGTCAGCGACGAGATTTGTGCGAAGCAGAGAGTCAACATAGGAATTTTGGTGTGTGCCTATTCAAGAACGTCATCTCCCTGCTGGAGAGATGGTGGGGCTCCTCTTGTTGTGAACCTGAACGGAAAACTCGTCCAGGTTGGATTCATGTCCGACAACTACAATAATTGCAAAAAAGGGTCCTACGGCCAATACACCAACCTGTATAAGACTTTCGATTGGGTCAAAAATATAACTGAGAGCTGTGCTTAGAAATCATTTGTGCAGCGAAAAATAAAAATGTTGATTCTGAACTCTGTAGAAAAGTATTCATTTCGTAAAGCATGAACTTGGCCTATTGAAATTTTGCAACTCATTTTGTTGAATTTTCATAATATGTAATCCATGCATCATGACAATCATGTGAAATGTGAGAGTGTGACAAGGGCTTTACTTTTGAAAATATGAGTATTAAGGATGAAATTCCCATTTTCGTTGAATATGAAACACTCTCCTAAAAATAGACATTAGCATACTGAGAACATACCTACTCATACTACACATACAATTAAAGAAGAACTGGAAGGGGGAGGACGCACTTCTTCCCGGAAGTCCTTCTATTCTTTGTAACTTACTTATTTCCAGAAAATATAAACCAGGAGATCACAGGAATTCTTTCCCTTTCCCTGAACATCTCATCTCCACATTCACCCGAGCACAAAACTCTGAATGAATGAAGAAACTTGTGGAGGAAGGAAATTGGTTCTTTTACCCCTCCCCCGCCTCCATCCTATCCGTCATCCCTATAGCATCTTCCCTTGTTGTGAGATGCAGTCGTGATATTGTATCCCCACTGGCAAATGTGAAGGGAGAAAGCGAAAGTGGGATAGAAAAGAAATAAATTAAAAGTTGAAGCATCAATTCCATCCTCCTTACTACTCCCAAGTAAAGTGGAGTGACTGTGTGTGCTTTTCTCTTCCCTCTACAATTGAACAACAAAGAAAAGACAGTCCTTTCCCCCTCCATCCCCAGATTGACACAAACAGGGAAGTCTGAGACAAAACGATTTAGGCCAAATGAAAAAATATTGAAACATAAAACTTGACTCTCCTCTCCTCTCTATTTGTGTGGTAATCTCTTGAGTAAACAAGTGACTACGTCGCATTGTATCGTAAAAATATGAGGCTGGAAAAATTGAATTTGACAAAATAGGACATTTTGGGAGTCTTCCTCCCACTCTACATCTGAGCACTGTCCTTGTGGGGGGAGGGAAGAAGGATTTTATTCCATCAATACTCCAGTCTAGACAGTTTCCATGAGGGAGGAAATTTCATCTCTGTGCTCTTCTTCGAATTATTTGGAGAAAGCAAGGGACACTTTCCCCTCCCTCCTACACTCGACCATACATACGAGTATTATTGATAGCAAGGCCTATACCCGCAAGCTCACTCAACATCATCAGAATGTCTACTCAGTATTTTCATTGTTTGATCACCCACGCACAACTACTCATTGTATACGCCCTCCTCGACAAAATTCACCTGGAGCGGATGGACAGAGAAAGTCTTTGCTGAAACGTCATACATGCTTTTGAGTAAGGACCCAGAACTCGTGTTTAAACCGATTATTTTCATCTTGTTAAAATAAGAAACTAAATGAGGTCTTACCCTTCTTCAGTCATGTACAACGTATTGTACGCAGGAAGAGACGATGAAGATATGAGGTTTCCTTCCAGGACCCCCGGCAGTTTTTGCCTGGCAAATGGGCTCAGGGAGCTTTATTAGGATTTTTACGGTACATTTTTTCCTACAACGTGAGTACGTTGAAGGTCACACAGAAAAATTCTCTGAATTTAAGGACAAATGGGATGAAGGCCCAGTCCAGTAATCCTCATATAACTGAACAGGAAAATGTCAGATCAGATTTCATTCTCCTTTTCACTCCCAAACAAAGCTAGCTAGCTTTGAGCGCTCAATTGACTGGGAATAAATCATGAATCGGTCGTATCAGTAATCCACAAAGTGGTCTTTGAAATGACAATCCATCACATAAATGCATGTCTCTGCTCACAAATTTATTTTTGGACAAACTTTGATACTCCCAAGTAAATATTTTACTTCTCAAAAGAATCCAAGATCCTAAATAGAGCTGATGAATAAAGTGATCTTTATTTGTGTTCACAGGAAGTTTTCATTAGAATTTACTCAAGAGTAAGTCTGGCAGAATGATATCCTGGCAACAAATGTGATTAAATGTGTACCACCTGAAAAACATCTCATTTTATATTTTTATGAATAAAATTTCCGGGTTTCTTAGGGAAGATCTGCAACCACCAATTTATTCTGATTACATACTTTGGGACAATTCCCCCAGTTTCTATTCCCTCAGAGTCTATTTTCATCAGTTAGCAGTCAAAATTACAGACTTGAACGAGTCAAATTGACTGAGACCTGTCCTCAAAACTTAGATAAAAGTCAATGAATTGAAGCCTGTGTTCCCGGAAAGATGCTTAGACGATTTTCTAAAGAATTTAATTTACTAGAAAAGCGATATTCCTTCAATTTTAGAATAATCAATTCCTAGTAATTAAAGGGTTAAGTTAATAAAAGGGTGAGAAAATTGAACGTTGAAATTTTTGGTTGATCCAGAAAGAAATGGGGCATTTAATAATGTTTCCTCGTGCTCAATTTTTTCACTTAACCATGCAAAATTAGCATTTTTGATTGACCAATGGAACGAGAGTTCCAAGAATATGATTCACAATGTGACCTATCAAATTTCCTAATTAATTCCTCGTAACCCTCTCCTTTGAACTCAACCATGTTATTTGGACCATCTCAGGAAATGTGGATTGGGAAATCGAATCGTTTAGCCACATAAAGAAAGAGGCAATTAGAAAATCAAGGTGGATCCTTGAAAGGGAACTGGCATTGCTCAACATCTTTGTTTACCTCCCATTGACGTTCGTCAGCACACAATGAATTAATGGGGGCAGAGTCGGACAGGATTGTGCCGTTGGATAAATTACCCAAAGTTTTTTTACGATTAAACCCCAATGAAGAGCTAATGACTCTCCATATGTAAAATGTGTGTACACGGCTCATCTCTGATTACATCTCCCCCATCCCTTGTGCATTCTCCTCGGAAATTTTTGATGTCATTGTTCAGTGTTTCGCCGTTAAAGGGAATATTTTTTATATCGTGTCACGACACACTTGATCAACATTCAATAAATGAGCCTCACTTTGCCCTTTTCTACTCATCAGCGCAGTCAGTCCACAAAAGGAAGTTCGAATTCTCTTGCATGTGTACCTTCATTAATGACATTTCTACAAATTAAAAACGATGCGTACTTCCATGAGGATTGAGAACTCCTCAAGAGAAAAGAACAACAGAGTAAATCTCCTCTCTACATCTTTGTACACTTGCATGGTAAGGGATTACAAGTCCCTACCGTATTCAGAAAACCTCATCCCCACTTAAGTCTTCACTGCATTGTAATGAATATGTGATAGAAATTAATACGACACTTTGAAAGGTCTTCCAGATACATGACACATGATGACACGATACTTACCAATCCCGTGTCAGACTCCCACACAACGTCGAAGATACTTTGTTGTAAGTAAAACAAAGGACAACGTGGAAAGAAATGGGTACGAAGCTTTATGCAACCCTTAGAAATTGATGAGAAAAATTTAACAAAACTAATACTCGCAAACAATTAAAACTTTTCACATACTCACTTTTCATATAGACTCCTCCTGTTGAGCAACATTCTTGTTGTTGTGCTTCCACTTCTTTGCAAAGGACGGGAAACAGGATTCAAGTGAGATATGCACGAGGGTTTTTCTCTCTTTTTTAAAATTTTGTTTCGTGAAATTTATTCACATCTCAAAGTACAATTTTGAGTGCGTTGTTTCGTCCTGGAGACTTGAGAGCGTCTTCGAAGGGCTTCTTGCTTTCTTGGAAACGAAAACAATTTCATGTTTTTTTAAAAAAAACAAAGACTGGAAGACAACGGATAAAACTTATGGATGGATAAGTGAATGGAAAAGGAAATGGTTTTCACGTGAAACAACTAAGTATTTTTCAGTTTTACTCGTTCAAAGTGGGAGAAGAAGGGTCAGAAGGAAACTGTTAAAGTACAATTTAATTAGTCTTCCTGATGACTCTATTCTGGGCCCTGAAGTGCGTAGTCCCCAGAACACACAATCTATTTTAAAATGGCTTTGACGACTCAACTCTCTCTCTCTCTCTTGTATACATACATAGTGTTCTGTTCAATTACAAACTTCTTGTGATGATTCAAATTGAAATTCTGAACAATAAGAAAAAAATTTGAATACAGGAAAAGACTTTGCACCCTCTGCGTCTCAATGAAACCAGTCTAGTGTGTTATAAAATAGACGGGGGAGAGTTATTCATGTCTGTCTTAACTTTTGACTAGTTTTCTCTTCCTCCGTCTTTACGCAGAAAGATGTAATAAAAAGTACTACAATTAAAGTTCTTTCCCTTGTGAAGGAAAGTCCAGTCATAATGAGCAGTCAAAGTGAGAAGCAATAAAACTCCCCAGACTGCATTCAGTCATGCTCCACCAAACTGAGCATTAGAACACTAATTTGTTTACAAACTATTGTTCAATAAAAATGGAAGTCGACAGTTTCAATTCCATAATCCCAGAATCCAATTATTGTCATTTAATTTTTTATTTGTGTCAAAGAATCGTAGTAATACGATTTTTTCAGTAGAAATACTGAATGATTTTTTCACGGAATGTTTCATTTTTCACGAATAATTCTGTCAATTTGGTGGACACTTTGACAAAGTCATTCTACCATGACGAACGGAGATTTTAATTGAAATTAGAGTGTATATGAACAATTTTGAAATAGGAAAATGCTGAACCCTTCCACTTCCCTCTTGTTTACTTATGTACTACGCATTTTTTCCTGTACGAACGTCGTCGACTAAATAGGTTAAGAGGACTGTTTACGACACGTCAACGTCTTCATTTCGGAATTCTCATTAAATGAAAAATGGTGATGGATTCTCCCCACTACAAAAAATAAATGTCTATTATTGGCCTCACACACACTTTCACTCTCTCTTTCTACTACGACTCTTCTCAGACTGTGTGTGCGTGTGTGTGTGGAGTTGACTGAGGGTTCAAGTGGAAGACTCAATCTGTTTGACAAAAAAATCATTCGTCAAGTTTGTACGACACACACACATGAAGTGGTTCCTTCTCTCAACCTGTCTTGCTCATTGTTCAACCAAGTGTGAGAGCCAAGGAATTACAAGTTTGAGCCGTTTAACAGGGCTTTAAGCACATCTCGAAACTCCACACTAACTCTCACACGTTCCCTTCTCACCCGGACTCTCCATCCTCCGAGAGATACTCTAAATACAATTGGGGATGACATGAATTAATACTTTTCCCCCCGTCTCCTTACCTGTCACACATGTGCTTTACCCCTCCTCGTGTGTGTCAGGGGAGGGAAGGGGGACGTTGGGAAATTTGAAAATTGAGATTGACAAACAAGTCAGTAAATACGTCGTTCCCTCACTCCTGCACTCCTCTTCCATGAGCAATGACTCCCCAGACTGAGGCTACCCAAAGTCAAGTGAGACTCGAGTAAATCTCTCTTCATTTTTTCCACAATCTCCCTCTCTCTCTCTATCCGTCTGTGGGTGCTTTAGGGTTGAATTGAGTGTGACCAACTTCGGGGAGATGAGCACGTGCAGGATTGAGATATTTGGAAAATTGTTCTCAAAGTTGATTCTGGCTCGCTTCCTCCCTTTTTAAAATCCTCCTCTCCTCTCCTCTCTGATCCTTCTAATTGAATTGAGGGGGAACATTCTCCTCCCGAACAAGCAACGTGTTATTAGGATCTACCATGAAACAAATGTAGAGTAGCCTTTTTTTCACACGCTCCTTTCCTCTCCTCCTCCTCTCCACTCAAACATAAACGTTGAGATACTTCCCAGCTCCACCAAAACTCTTCTTTGAGTGAGAGCTAAAAAAATTGAAACAAATACAATTCCCCAAACTTCCAGCCCACATTCAGTCCACACACACACAGCCCTCCCCCTTCTCCTCAATCAATAGAAAGAGAAATGTCATCCACAAGCTCTATAAACAATGTCTCAAGTGACAATTGTTTTGGCCACACACACACTCGTGGTTGGGGGAGTGCGTATATTTTGACAATGGGGAGTCTGGATGATGTAGTGCGTTCAGTTTTTTCCAGATTCGAATCTTTGACATGGCCGATAATTCCATCGAATAGAGATAAGAGGTTCATAGAAAAGGAGGGCGGGGAAGTATCAAAAGTAAAGTTGGATATAAAATATTTTATACAGGCTTTGAGCAGTACATAAAAGAGTGGCAGTGCGTGTGTGTGGTGGGTGAAGTCAGAGCTGAACGTGGGTTTTGTTCAAGGAAGCGAGAGAGACACAAAGAGTATTTGGGATGAGAGAGGTTTCAAGTGGACGGAGAATATTGGAGCTCACTATCTTTCTAATGCTGAAGCTATTGAAGGAAGAGGAGGAGATCCGCGATATCCACGTGCTGACTCGGATTGAAGCTTACTCTGCCATGAATGTGTTCGGTCGGAGGAGGATTCTTGGGGAGTTTGGCTGTGAAGGAACAAGCCTCACTTTTCCTCCTTCCTTCGCCCAGCTGCCCTCGTCACTCACACACACAAAACTCACTCTCCGTCTGCTCCACTCTACAACAGTTTAAATACACACAACACTCCCATTTGCTACTGCACAACCACACACACACGCAACCTGCCTGCCTACATCCCAGTCAGCACACACACTCACACTGCACACAGGGAAGGGGAAGGGAATCCTGAGTGCACAAGACGAAAGTCTTTTTTCCTTACCGTCAGCTCCTCTGCTCTCCCTCGCTCTCGCTCTACGAGTTGTTGCAGGAGGAATGATCCAAGTTTCACAAGTGAAAGAACTCCCTCAGTCAAGTCAACAGAGTCGGCCACTCAAGTTAGTCAGAGGTAGTAAAGAAAATTCTCCCTCTCTTCCTGCCTTTTGCCTCCCTCCAATCAGTCCATGTGAGTTGGTCTGTTTGTGTGGACAGGATTTCTGGAGTGTAGAATCATTGAGTCAAGAGAAACAAGAATTTCCCCATCTCCGCCACTTCTGCCCCAGGATTACAACGATTGCTTAGGAAAAGCAGTCCCCCTCATAAATTTCCAGGTGACTAGGATTGACCAGGGAGAAACTTTTCACTTTGGCGCCCCAGCCACCCCCATCCACTCTTCTCCAGTTCCACTAAATCATTGGAGGGCTGAGGCTGAAGGAGAGCGTGGTGTGTGTGTGTGTCTGTGTGGAGTGTACATTGTTCTGGATAATGGTTCAACTCTCCTTCTAAATCCGGATTTTGTCTTTGAGCGCTTTGTCTGCAAAATAATGACAGGTTGTTGTGAACACTTTTCTCCTCAATTCTTGAGGTTTCTTTATTCTCTCTTTGTCATTCTCATGTTTTGAACTCAAGTGTCAGACGGGGAAATACAGTCAGTCAGTCAGTGAGAAGTGGACTTTGGCAAGTGTCAACCAAATCAAAAGAGACTCTTTTCCGGGGAATTCAAGACTTTCTTGAACATTTCCAACCAAAAGTCAATACCTTCAATTTCTAGTGCACAGTGTTTACTTGAGAAAATCCACACAATCCTCCGTTCCATTTTCTAAACAAAACAGTTTACAATTTAATCTGTGTTGATTCAAACTTTTGTGGATTTAATAGAGCAAAAACTCGTCTTTTTCCTCAGTGAAGAATCTTGTGGTGTCTCATCGGATACAACAAAGTAAGTTCCATCTTGTCCCCATTTTCCATTTCGCTATTAAATATTCATAAATGGCCTGCGGACGTGGGACAGGAAAGAGTCTGCATTTTGTGTATTAATTGTTTTGGTTGATTTGGATCGTAATTCACATTTGGTTGTAAATGTCACCTGTTAAGTCCTGCCATTTCCCTCCCCCCGTCAGTTTGTCGAGTGAATGGTTAGTCATAAATTATTTGAGATGTGATTGATTGGGGTGATAACTGGGAAATAAAATTGTGGACATTTGAGACAATTTCCCTCCTTATCCCATCATCTCAAAGTTGGAGTCAACAGGGGAAGGGATTAAAAAAGAAGGACATTCAAGTCGACTGTCTTCACACACACGCACGTACACACACACAAGATGCATATGTTGTGGATTTTGGATTTGCGTAGCTCATGTTCGGAGAACGGAAAGTCTCCTGGGGGAGTTTGAGATGAAAAGATTTGAGGTTTTATAGCCCACTTAATTTAGATTGATTGCATTTCTGAATTTCGTATAAAACGCACATCCTCCACACACTCTCTCCCCCCTCCTTCTCCTTCTCAATTTCATATTTTGTGTGTGAACATCCGTAATCCTATCCCGTCCTTCACGCGGATTCCATGAAGCGACTAAGTCTCTCCCTGTGTTCTGTACTGACTTACTTACTATTATTACTATTTAATCACATTCTACTTACTCCCCTGCACGATCCCTCCCAGCCACACGTCCCTCTCATTACCAGAAGTAGTAGTGGGTGGAGGGATTAGAAAAAATTTCGACAATCAACAATTGAATTAAATCTGCCACAACAATGACTCTCCTCCCCCTGCTTTGATTTTGTACCGCATGCAATAAAAATTATGAAGACTGACTAGAGTTTTCTCACTTAGTAATTTCCGCTCCGCTGCGCTAATCATAATTTAGTTGAAAACTTTCCGAGTTTTGGGAGAGAGAAGAGGGAACGGTGAGAGTGAGTGTGTGTGTTTGTGTGTTCAGAGAAGGACACCGCCGCCGCCGTTAATCTTGATTGCCTTTCAGTCTTAAAAGTTGATCGTCCTCTCCTTTTTCTTGAGCCAAACTTCACCATTGTGAGTCTTCTTATTTGTGTCTAATGGGTTTTGTTAATTACATAAATTAGACCTGACTGGAGAAATCTCAGAGCCCACCTTGTCCGGAGACGACATCCCTACAATCATAATTATCAAAAGATAGTTTGGCTGGAGTGTCATTTTTATTTCCCATCGGCAAAATGTCCATTGAAATCTGTGTGGGCGGAGGAGGAGAACGCTTAGTACAGTGGAATAGAATTGTGTACAGCCAGAGAAGTGTGTTCTGCTCAAAAATGTAGTTAATGTTGCATATAATTATAATTACCATCATCTTCTTTATTCAATCTCATTCTGTGATGAAGGGAAGGAGGGGGAATGGGATCTTAATGTCCATTATGTTGTCATACATAATTAAAATGAGAATCTGTTCCTTTACGTCACTCCGCTATCACTCCACTCGTCCCAACGACAGGGACATTATGGTCCACACACACATTACAAACCTCGTCTCAGATTTGGATTTGGAGTGACGTACGGAGCATCTCTTTATCGGAATGTCCACCACACAAAGTCAAAATGTAGTCTGGTATTAGCAGAAAATATCTTGTGCGAATTTCCTAAGGATGATCCATGTCATTGTAACATTGTACATGCTCGGAAGCTGGTGGAGTTGAGTTACACACATTTCTTACTGTCTGGGGGATGCGTCAATTTCCGCTCATATTCCCCACCAAATGAGCTAGAACCACAAACTACTGCATTTCAACTTGACTCCTTCCCGTAATTAATTAGTCCTTTGGCTAATGACGATAACAGGGGGAGGGGGGACAGGACTAACATGGTCCTGACAGACTCCATAAATAAGAGGGAGTAACAAGGACGGAGTTGATGTAATTTCTTGTCCTAGCCCAACTCCGCTCAGAGCGAGGTAGTTTTTGTCCAGTGGGGAGGGAGGGTCTGTCTAGTAATTCATTCTTTTCACACGTCCTACATATCTCATGACCGAAAAAAGTCATATTTATTTTGTGAGGGGTGTGCAAATATACCTGAGAAGTGTAATGATGAGGGAGAGTGTGCACAGTCTCAAGTATCATCCAGTTTACAATGAATCTTCCTCTGTCTCTCGTGTGTTGAGGATGACGCCTCTTTCCCATCTCCATTCAGAGCAAAACTTGTTGTTGTCTCTGAGTTCGGGTGATTTACGAGTCCCTTCCTCCTGAAATCAGTTTTTGGAATTAGACAAGGGGTGAAAAATTGAAATTGTAATTTTTCCCAACATCGCACACACTCGCTCTCCCCACCACAAATGAGGCAACTGATGAGACGAGACCAGTCAACATCCTCCTATCAACGCGTCTAGAGTTCAGTCAGCTGTGGAGAAGGTGGAGGAGGAGTGCAAGTAAAAAATAATGGGAAAGATCACACATGAAAAATGTAAATTTCTCTCTCTGCACCTCTCCCCCCTCTCTTCCCCTGTATCTCTGTACACACTGGTAGAATAAATAATTGGACATTTCGCTAATCAAAAGTCCCTCTCTTCCTCCTCGAGTGTGACTAGGGATGATGATGATGATGTGATGGGAAAGTCATAAAGTTTAAAAGAGGAGAGTGTCATAATGGTTGCTCTCCTCTTCTCAATCGAAGGACGTAGGAAGGATAAAAGTCTTCCTCTCGCGTGTCATCATCCACTCTACACAATTCATTACTTCAGTCTAGTCGAATATTTTGGGCTGGAGTCTCTTCAACTCATTTAAATGTAAATTTAAAATTTTCCTCAACAACTTCCATCTCCATCTCAGACTCCTGAGTCAAGAGAAGAGAGAGAGAGAGACGGGTAAAGAGGGGGGAGGGTCATCCTAATTTTTGATTATGAGAAAAAATCTTGAACTTCTCCGTATAAGAGTCGTGCAGTAACGAAACAGACTCCCCGTTCCTTATCATGCTCTTCCCAACATGATTTGTTTGTGTATTTTTTTAAGAAAAAAAATTAAAAATAACGGATCTCCCTCTCTCTGTGTATCCGGAGTGTGTGTGCGTAAATTACGAGGAGAGAGGAAGACTGGGAATAAGAATAGAGAGATTTGGACAGCGATGTTACACTTAAAAATTTGCTCTGTTTGTGCGTGTGTACTTTTCCTGAATCCATAGACACGTGCCTCTCTCTTCTCTCTTGTTTTTAACTTATCTTTGTGTGTTGAGGGAAGAAGAGAGAGGGGAAAAAAAGTTAAACATTTCCCAGCTGGAATGGCATTTTCTCGGGGTATGCACAGGAAAATTTTTGATGTCAACCGGGCTACGGTCGTTGCACGTACTTGTCTCACACACACAACATGCGTGTACACGCATATATAGGCTAATAGGCTCCATAAGTACGCAACACAGGGACTCATCATCTCGACACACAGAGAGAGAGGACTGTGTAGTAAACTTGAGAGTGTGTGTGTGTGGGTTAGCATGCAAAAGGGAATCACGCATTCATATCCTGCATCTTTTAGAACAATGTATTTCCCTCTAGAAAGTCTGGCCATTAGAGTTGTGTTGAAATCAGTGCGGGTGGAAGCCTGGCATTAACTCTGCTTATATGGGGTAACCCCCTCCCCCCACCTCCCCCCACATGCATCGGGGATAATGGCCGAGATTGAGAAATGAGATAACCCTGGAAGAATTACTCCTCTCTTCTCTTCATTCACAATTACTAATCTA
The DNA here is from genome assembly GCA_009870185.1 of Pygmarrhopalites habei. Lineage (NCBI taxonomy): Eukaryota > Metazoa > Arthropoda > Collembola > Symphypleona > Arrhopalitidae > Pygmarrhopalites > Pygmarrhopalites habei. The sequence goes on from WJFB01001034.1 coordinate 18,152, forward strand.
CTCCATTCGACTCACTCCCTCATCCTTCCCTCATCCTCCACCGTCGACTCCTCTCCAACTCTCAAATTTACATTTTCCATCCGGAAAAACATTTCAATTGCACACACTTCTTTATTTCTTCTTTCTTCTTCCTTGCCTCTTTTTTCTACATTAGATTTCTATTCCAGATTGAGCTCACAATCTCCCTCCATTCTTTATGGACTAATAAAATTAGGGGTCCACATTTCACTGAGACAGTGTCTCAGCTTTGTTGTTTTCAGATTGTGAAGATTTCGTATTAATATTCATGAGCTTCCCTGTCTCAACAATTTCACCAACTCATATGTACGTCCTTCACATTTTTACATGATAAGACCCGGGATTCTGTATGCAGAGTAAGGTGTATGGGGTCACCAGTGAGTGCGGCGAGGACTAGAATCTTAGCCTCCAGGTTTCCCCGATCAATTAAATTATTGTTGTTGTGGAATGGAAACTTTGTAATTAAAAGGAAGACGAAGGAATTTGAGACGGGGTAAAAGTTCTGGAGACACTTTCTTTCTGGAGGAAGACATTTAGTGGAATATCTTGGGGGGGAATTCAAACTGAGAGTTGGTTGTATTTTTATTTGGAGAATTTTTGGGTGTACTGAAGAAGAGAGTGGGCAGTACATTGTCACATTTTGATTGAAATTTATTCCCTCGTGTCATTAGAAGGGGGAAAACGGGATTGAAAAATAAATCAAATGGATGGGGAAAGCATCCGGGAAATGTGGCCACAATACACACCAGAATTATGGAGGAAGAATTCGGGGGTGGGGAGGAATTCGCTGACAGGGATTTCCCAGGAGGCTTGTTAGATTAAAACCATATCCTTAATTGTTAGCCAGGAAGGCTGTGTTCCTCCTGGGGAGGGAGAATGGGGAAAGGCATGCAGATGATGTGGAGGAATGAGGCCAAAGTTGAGGGCACAGTTTAATAAGTGTCTGAAAATCAATAATGAAAATACTGCGGCAGTGAATCAAGGGTTGTAAATCATTGCCCTCCTTAACACCATCATATCAGTCCGTTCTCCATATTAATATCATACATATAATGCGTGACTTAAAAGTGAGCACGTGTAATGGCTGGACAATTTCGTAATAATGAAATGAGCGTGCAGAGTTCTCCAGCCGGCATGACTCCCTTCTGGAGCTTCCATTTTTAGTTTTGCAAATTCGAAAATATTCTACAGTCGATAAATATCATTTAATGGGATTCTGAGGGAAGATACGGAAAAAATGTATAAATTATTTGTATTGTACACCATCCGACGACATATTTACTGCTGACATTTATTGAATCCTCGTGTTGACTGCGTAGCAACCAGTATTTATTTATTGCCCCACACGCACACAACACACACACACTTCTCCTGTGTACGGGGAAGATGCAGAGTTTTTCTTGTTCTTGAGAGAAGAGGAAGGGAAATTTTTTTTGAGGACGGCCGGATGATTTGACTCGTGGTGAAGTTTTCATCTGATATTGCGTAAATGTTGTTGTTGTTGCTGTGTGCGTTTGAGTCGATGCGAATTGTTTTATCATGGTCGTTGAGCCATTTCATGTTTATGTAGACCTCCCTCCCGGGATTAGATATAGAGGAGGAGGAGGGGAGGAGGAGAGTGTGTGCTTGAACGTTGTGTGGAAGTGTACCCAGTAGATTTAGCGGATTTTCATGAAGAGCAAAGTGTATTATCTTTTCGAGAGGACGAGCCAAGAAGCCCGAGTATGAGGAACGAATTACACACGCTATTCCCACTAGTAGAGAGTAGAGAGAGAGATGAAGAGAGAGGATAGGGGTTATGCAAAAGAAGTGCGTAGACTAAACATAACAATAGGGGGGAGGCGGAGATGAATGAAAGTTCGCACACTGGGCTAGTAGGGCACAGATAAGAGGAGGAGCCCCACTCCCATCCGAAAATCACATAAAAAATGGAAAGTTGGAACAAAAGTATATCTTTTCACTCCGCACACATTCTCTCTTTCCTGGTTTCATGGAGCTCCTGAGGAAAGTTTCGAGAGGGGAGTGAATTTGAGTTTATTGGGACAGTAGTTTCAATTTTTAATGTTGGACCCAGATTATTCCCCTCCCCTCCTCCCTATAAATATGGACAATGAGGAGCAGAGTCACCTTTATGGTCTCCACGTGGACGGGGGAACCAAACTGACGCATAATATCCCGGGTAATCACTGAAATTCGCATCCAATTCCCCGCCAAAAAGTTGCTCATAATATCTCCATTAAATCATTTAAGCGTGTCATAGACAATGGCTCGATGAATATTCATATGACCGACCAATTCCACTTATTTCTCGACTCCCTTTGTCCCATCATTGTACCGTACATCTTCGTAATAAACGGAGTTCATTATCACTCCTTCATTTTGCAAGGATTGAGGAGATCATTTTTTAAAGTTGAGCCCCGGCCACAAGTCCCCCTCCTACGGTGGACACAATACAAAGCGTTGGCAATATTTTCCAGCCAAAGGCGTGTGGTGCGTAATGCGTATAATAATAATAGTTTAATCATCTTGAACGGCTATACGCACTCTTCTCCTTACACGTCATCAACCTGACTTTTATAGGAATGTTCTCCTCACAGAGACTCACAGAGAAAGACAGAGGCCTTCACAAATCGAGGTTGGCTCGGAGATAAAGTACGCCTTTGCTTCATCCCTGTCATTCTCGACTGAGGATGGAGAGAGAGCAGAGACTCATTCTTGTGTGTGTCTCATCTCCTAAGCTCCTATCCATCACCATCCCATATGTCTTTGTCTCTTTTCTCTCTCTGTCTTCGAGTAGATACTTTGTACTTACCCCCATCACACACACACACACTTCATGTGTAACATATAATTCACCAGAATACCTTAATGACTTGCCAACACACACACACACACTCTCTCTCTGTACATATATTATTATGCCTTTATATAGGCTGGAGGAGCTTATTTTACATGAAAACACCATTTCCATCAACCCCATCGACGAAATTTTTATACTCGACTTTACACCTATTCCCTCTGCATGCATTGCATATAGGCATAGGATGTTCATAATGGAGGGAGGAAGGAGGGAGAGAGCCAAATTGGTCAAATTCCAATCACACCTGCTATACATCCACGTGGAGTCCATTAAGAGAGCATTTCTCTCTCTATTTTCTCATTGCTGTCACTCCCCCTTGTCTTCTCCCATCATTGATCATCCTCATTATTATTGTCGCCTGGTCTTCATTTACACCTTCTCTCCTTCATTATCCCATTCTTCCTGAGGAACCTCTTCATCCAGACCCCTTAGTCATCCTCATTGAGTTACAACTCTCCTTTCATCATCCTATCTTCAAATTCAAATTTTGTCACAGTAGACGCAACCGAGTCACTCACAAAGCGAGGTCGGGTGTAAAAATTTTTTTTCGCAATCTCTGCAATCGTGTTGTAGACTCTTGTCTACAGGATGTGTGTGGAACAAACAATAACATGTTGACACACACACTCTCAGCACAAGCGTATTTTCCTTGAGTCTGTCCCTCCTTTTGTTGATAGAGCAAGAGAAACATTTGTCCTGCAGCTTCCAAACTACCAGCTTTGTGAGCTGCAGTCCCGAATTATTATTATTGTCACACACTGCAAGTGTGTTGGTGCATCCTATTCCTTTAAATCCATTGTTTGGTGTAAATCATTCTTTTATGAACAGAAAGATGCAGAATGCACTTTTTGGGTTGCAGAGAGAAAAGAGTTTAAAATGTAGCTTCAGCTTATCTACAAGGCATCATCTTTTATGACCATTTCCATGTCTACATTTCCTCTCTGCAGTCTTTACACAGTAGAGAGAGAGAGAAAATGAAGGCACACACGTAGGAACATACGTAGCCTGTCTTGTGCCTTGAACGTATATGGAAAGACAAGAGGATCATAATAATAAATGACACAGCCGTTCACAGCTATCTCCACAATTCCCTTTTTTGCACTCTGTTATTATATTTTTGTCAGAAAAATCAGAATCCCGAGTCCCAGACTCGCTGACTGTGGGAAATGAAATTTGTGCCACTCAAAAGGAGAGATGAAAAGTGAAATTTACATGAGCCTCTCATTTGTTCGCAACTCCACGAACAATCTGAAGATGCAAGTGGAGGGGATGCAGGAGGTAAAATAAGTTCAAAGGAAGAGAATGATAATGTTGCGAATCCTAAAATATTAATATTGTAGTCTCTTGTCTGCGGGCAATGTTTTGGGAATGACAGGAGAAACTACATTTTTTGTAACACATGATGAGCCAACATTTCAGTTGGTTCTAATTGTTGGCATTCTTCACAATAATGGAGGAGAAGGGGATTTTCTTTTAAATTTCTTCAAAATGAAGAAAAAGGTGAAGAGAAAGAGTCATAAAAGCTTCCAGACTGACAACTGGTCATTGATATATTGTTGAGGGGATAGAGAACTCTGGAAACCAGTTCAAAGTGTACATAACCGCTGAAATATATATTGCACTGTAGTTATTTACACGTTGTTGTGTGTGAAGAGAACATGATGATGAACTGTTTTGATCAGATTATAATGGGGAATTAGGTAGTTGCTCCGGACAATTGTTGTAGTGGGGGTGATCCATTATTTCTTGGGAGGAGGAGGATGGATGGACGAGGAGTCGAGGATTTACGGCCTCTCGACTGTCTGTCTGTGGTTCTTGTAAGTCCCTATTATTGTTATTATGGAGGGAACAGATTGCGTGTCAGAAAGTTTTGAAATTTATGAATGTTCAGCAAACAATCAAGTTTGACACTAAATGGACAGCATCCTGATCCTCAAGAGCAGAGGTGGTCAGTCAGACAGTCAGCCGTGACTGGGGAAACAGACGAAATTGAAATGGAAGGGAGACAGGTGCTGGTTATTAAACCAGGGAAGGCAGCTCTCCATAAATTTATCATTATTACTCTCTCTCTTCATAGAGTACAGAGTAAATCCTCATTTGCCACCACAAACACTAACTGTGTCCCACTCTAATGTCTTAATTAGACATGTGTGCAGGGGGTAATATATTTCAGACGGTGTCTCTCTGTCTGTGTGACGTGGAAAGTCGCAATGAAATTCTCCTTAGCAAAGGTTAGTTGACTTGAGGCAATGAAAAAAATGCACCGACCATTCCATGGTGAATTATTTTGTACAGAGTATCCACAACTCCATAACTGGAGTTGGTAGGGTTGATTTTCAAGAACTCTCCATCAATAAATAAGTAATAGTTGGGATAAACGGAGTTTTCATGACTTTTCTGAGTCACAAGTTGTGATGATGGAGGGGCGTGTGACTGACACTGCCAAGTCAATTGCTCATTTTCCACGGTCCTTGCACATACATTGTTAACTTTATCCAACAAACTTCCACATACTAACTACTCACTACTGGGATGGAATATCTGAAGGTGTTCTCTACAGGGGAAAATGAAACAGACTCCTCTTACACACACACACACCAGACCATGGCTTTTGATGTGTTATGTATGCAACGTCAGATTATTTTAATGGCACTCATCCGTACATCCATGAGACTCCCGAGGATAAGGTTCACAGATCCCACAGATCTGCAGCTGGATAATCTGTCCATCTAACAAGTCTTGACTCTCTGTCTACGTTCAGCCTAGTAGCCAAAGTACGAGCAGAGGAGAGAGTGTGTGAGATTACTGTCTGAAAATCTTAAATTCATTGATGGTCGTCGTGTCAAATCCCACCACACCATCACCCACAGACAGACTCCTCATCCACTCACGAGATCTGTCTAATCCTTGTGAAAGTACACACAGACGGAGAGGGAGAGAGGGAATAATAACCAAGCAGGATATTATTGTACATCTGTAGATCGGGACAATTTCCAGTTTGCAAGGTACGTTCGAAACTCTGTTTTACTAGGACATTAATCAGATCTCCCCTCTCTGACTTAGTTAAATGTGTCAGCTCACATTTAAATGCATGTCATCAACCTGCAGTACAGTACAAGGGTGAGTGAATGTGTGTGTGTTGGAATGGGAATGGGATGTCAAATGACATTCCTCTAAAGGACATATTACGTTCGTCGTGTGTATGACCTCACTCAATACAATTCCACACACACACACACACTATCATCATCATGTCCCAATTTACTAATCAGAAATCATCAATCGCAAAATACCTTGTTCGTAATGCAATCCACTGTTCTTTTCTGAGGGAATTCCTACTCACTTTATCAGAGGGGGAAAAACATTTCTACCTTTTCGTGTGTATTGACAGATGGACATTTGTCTGTTGTGTGTGTAGGCACATAGTAAATTATAATATTTTTGAGCGTGCATGACACTTCTCGTCTCAGAATTGGGCTTTTCCCATATCTAATCTTGCAAGTGTAAGCTGCACAAAAGATTTGTGTTTACAGAAGGGAGCTGAAGTGATCGTAGTTGGTAGGAGATGTTACATTGACAAAATGATAAAGACTGGTTGGAATTAGTCAAAGCAGGTAAAATTGATGGAAAAATTCCTGAATAAATTGTTCAACTTGTCTTATATAGAGAGACAAAGCGGCGAAGACGAGGACAACCCCGTCCTTGTCCTTTTACAGAATTCTTGTATTGCAATTTTGGATTTGAGAGAAGGAGGGAGGCTCAACGGAAAAATATCATTATTATAATTATCATAGGGATTCCAACGAATGAGAATAGTCTCAACAACACTTTGTATGTCTGTATCACCCACGTCAATCCGATGAAGAGTGATTCTCAACAATTCTTTCTTTGTTCCATCCTTCTATTCCATGACGTCACTCCCATCAGTCCACAGCTCCTTCACTTTTCCACCAAAAATCAAATCCTCTCATTCCCATCGGATCCTATTCTCCTCGACACTGTCTAGCCAGCGACTAACATGCACAATCTCATGAAAAGATATCACAGCACTTGCAAAAAAAAAGGTTAAGCTTTACCCTGTTGCGACTATTTGCAGAGTGCAAGTGTGGATTTTGAGATGAATCCCTTTCACACACACACATGTAATGTACGGATGTGTTGGGGAAAAAATCTGTGCACTGGATAGGATTCTCGCTGGTACTCACTTCATCCGGAGAGACATGTGGATTTTTTCAGGTATAATATATTATTGTACGAGGAGTCTCTTGTACGAGAATTGGCGACGGGGACTGTCTATATTTACGTTTCTCATTTTTTCCCATAGTGGAAAGAGAGAGTTTCCTTGGTGCCACGGAATCCGAATGTATATTTATATAAAAAAGCGTCTCATCACGTTATCCAAGCAGGCAAACACGGAGTGCAGGGAGTGAAAGACATTTGCACCCAGTGCAAACAATGTGTGTGTGTGTGTGTGTGTGTGGAGGGAGGAAATCGTACACCCTGCCCTACGTACAATGTTTTTGTTCATCTTGGACGGGTCAACGGTCTTCTTGACTTATCCATTTAGCGGCTGTGTGTGTGAGTGTGGCTGTTAATATGTTCTTATGGATTGCATTTCACAATCATCAAAATCATGGTGTATACCATGACACACATAGACTACCCAAGGAAGTTTGGAAGGTGTGCGACTTCTTAATGCAGAGTCAGAGTGGACCAATGAGGAGATTCTAGAGAGTGTGAAGACTCTGAAATGTTAGACTGTGACTCATCACACATCGAGTCCATATGCACATGCATACATACTCCATTCCTGTCCTTTTGTCAATAAGCTGGAAAGTTTTGTGACTGTTTTTGCGAGCCATGATCATCTTCATTCCGTCTGCAGATCTGCGTGCGTGTGTTTCCAGATGTGTGTGTGTGCATACGTATACGTGTACTCATTACACTGTTTGCAATAATAAAGGTTCAATTTACAAATTTCGCTAATTAGCCATTGGAACCCTGTCAGTCCAATTCGTTTTGTCTTTTCATCTCTCTTGGGTGTCCCAGGCCACCAACTGCGAGCTCGTCTCTCACTCCATCCATATAAAAACAGTCTCGAGTCTATTTCCACCCTTAGCCAGTTAATTTGATTTTCTACTACACCAGGAAAATTGGAAAAATTCTTTCTCTCCATCTGTGTGTCTGCTCCAACGAAATTTCCTCCCAACGAAATTTGACAATTATAGAGGAGCAGGGAGTGAATTAAAGTGACTCTTTTTCTTCCCCAAAAAATTCTGAATTCGATTAAATTAAATTCGGGGGGACTTTCGACAGTCCCTAAATATTAAAAATGTATTGGATTTTCCCTCAGTCGGTGTCAAGAATCTTTGGGTGACGTCAGCAGGGCAGGCCGTTCAGTCTTGACACATACCGACAGACAGAGTTGATACATATAAAGTGAGATTTAACTCCCGGACTTTTATGAATCCGAAGAGAGAGAGAAAAAATGATTTACTCTCTCACTTACAGTCTCACTCTCGCTCTCTCCCTTAACAGTTTGACTACATCGAAATGCACTGAAGATAAAAACGACACTAAAATTTCGTCAAAAAAACCTTCCAAGTGTATTGATGACGTTTTATCAATATTACAAACTTGTTAGTTAGCACACACACGCCGAGGGATGTTACTGGTAAAATAGGGAAATTGACTCGAGAGAGAGAGAGAGAGGGAGAGAAAAACTCATCTGCAGTTTTAGAGAAGCAACTGAAAATGTTGAAATAACTGGATTTTTGTGGACTTTCTAGTGCGAGTTTCATCGATTTATGGCAGACATGTATAATGACTAGAAGGGGAGGAGGGGAGGGGGTGTTTTGGAATGGACAAAGCCGATGCAAATAGAGACTGCAGTAAAAAATCCATATGTAATTTGGACGATTTTCAGAACTGTCATCAAGTCGAACGAGTAGTGTGTGTGTGTGTGTGTGAATGTTTTCATGGAGAGATAAATATTCCCGTTAAGTTGCTCATATTTTTCGAACCAATGAACCTCCCCGTTTGTATTTGACTGTGTGTGTGGAACGGAGGACACACGTATGACTTTCATAAAGTTTCTGATATTTTTTAAGACTTGTACGGGGAGTGTCCCAACCTCGGATGCCAACAGCGACTTAATTTAATACCCGAAAGCACGAAATGTGAATTCTCCCATTCCCACATCCACCAATACACACAAAGACTCGGAGAATTGCATTTCTATCTCTGTTCAAAGAGTCCCAGTCAGTAAAAATACACGACAATGTAGTCACACAGACCCACAAGATGAAGATATGTGGCGAGGGGAGGGAATGCACAGTCCAACATTTGATGGCATCCACACACACACGCAGTGTGAAGGGAGTTAGGCCTAACCACGACCAACACAACATTCAACCACGAAAAGAGAGGGCCAAATGAAGAGAGAAAGGGAGTCGGGAACTTATGTTTCTCCGACCATTTCTATTTATGAGGCGAAAGAGTTCATCCTCCGCTTAATTTAATATTTGATAGAGAAACAGTTTTGCTGCTGCTGTGGTGCATATGTTCGTTCTGGAGAGACAAATAGTGGAGAGACTCTGGTTGAGAAGCAACGTCCAATTATGGACCAGCTTCAGCTTGTAGGCTGAAGAGAGAGGAAAAATGAGTGTGGACAAGGACCCGGGTAGACTGAGGTCTAGTCAGAGTGAGAAAGATTCAATTTGGTTGGGAGGGGAGTAATGTGCTGTAGGTATGTATGTACGTGTGTACTTTCTCCTCCAGTCAGTGACTACACATTACGTGCATTGGAGAAAGTGGTAGGTCCAGGTTTTGTGTTTGCCCAAATTTTGGGCGCAAGGCGCCCTTTCTCGGTCCAAATGTAGGACCTTGTAATTGGATACATGGTTGGTGTGCGAGATGCTAGAAGGGAATGGAATGGACATTATTTCTTGGAACATTGGAAATTTATTGTCAGACCTTGAGTGACCCCATTTCACTTCATATGTAATACACACAACAGACATGGGGTTTGTGAGTGTTGGGGGTGAATTACCAGAATGTACATATCCCTGCAGTACGACGAACACAAGGCACAAAATCTTGTCGTAGTGTCCATGACGCTGGAGTGTGGTTGGCTGTGTGTGCCGTCCCATTTGGCGAAATTGTATGTCACGAGTCCACAGTTCACAGCTGTATATTTTGAACTCATCTCACCCATCATACTTATTATAAATCTTTCTAGTCCATTACTCTGCCATTCCTCCGTCCGGGATTCTATAATGGGATGAACGACATAATCCCTCAGACAAGTTATTTTCATTGCAGTTGTCCACATCCAACCAATTCGAGTGTATTTTTATGTCGATGATTTAATGAATTTATTATCATTATATTAGGTAATCCCTTTCCCAACAGAACTCCTTCACAGAGCACAGAGTCTTTCCAATTATGATCTCATGTTGGACATCATGTACCTTGACATCCTCTCTCTTAATCAAGAATGTACAAACACACACAGCAATTCCAGTTTTTATGTTCCCCTCAATAATAATAATGCCACAAGCTTGGCCTGACTCTCCATTTCGGAGAAAGAGAGAGTGAGTGTGTGTGTATTTTGGGACTGTTGGAGAGGACGGTGTTGGATAAGTATTGATATTTGTTCTGTCATTCGTGAATGTCTTGGGAGATGGAGAGACACAATATCCTTTTTGCTAAATAAATTTTGGCTCCGCCACGTCGCGGCCTCTCAAAACAAAAGATGCTCCAATTGCAGGGTACAATACCAATACAAATACTGTAGTTGTGTGTGTGTGGATGTGAAATGGTTCCTTCCCTTCCCTCAGTCAGGAACAAAGATCAAGCTCACGACTGTTCCACCATCAACTTCATTTAAGACAAACAAAAGCAGTGCCAGCTTTACAATAATAATTCCACTCCCAACTCCCACATCTCCTCCTCCACTTTCCCTCCAAATTTCTCACCAACTCTCACAAAACACAAAAGGTTGGTCTCGTGTAATCTCCCCTTGTTTTCTCATTAGCTTGATGTGAGGTTGAGCACACGCACACACACACTACTCACAAAATGTCAGAATTCCAGTCACACCAAATCTTCCCCTTAATTGCCTCTCCCTTCTCACTCCATCCGCTAGAGAAGAGGAAGACGAGTTGAGTGACTGTGGAGTCCTGACAAATCTGGGGAAATCATTTCGACGTTTTATTACAAACTTGATTTAACTCTGCTAAAATCTCTCTTCCTTTCTTCCCCTTTTCACATGTAAATTTTGGGTGCACCGTTTTTTATTCCCTTTCCAAGAAGAGAGTAACAGAAAGATCATGGAATTGTACAATAAAAATAAGTCGTAATTCTTGCCGTGATCTCGGAGGAGACGGAGGATTTGGATGACAAAAACTCGTAGGAAGTTCGGATAAAGTGGGAAGGGTTCATCGTGTGACTGACAATGTTTCAACTTTTAACTGAAACTTTAACTCTTCGGTCTTCCTCCTCAGACGATATTGTAAAATGAAGTACTTTCTACACACACAGACATATTTCTCAATGCATTTTATTGGATTTCTGTGTGTGTGTGTAATAAGCATCATGTTTCGTTTGGCACACAATGTGTCCAACGTCATGACTCTTTTCTATAGCGAGGGAGAGGCACCTCACAGTTGACTCCGGAAGAAATAAATTCCTGTCCTCCTCGTTGCCATTTATTCCTCGTCCAGTTGACATGATGGCATTATTACGAGGCTAAAACGTCTCATTTATATTCTTCCGAGGATTAAATTATTCACCGAGGGAAGAGCGGAGACTACTACTCAGGGAGGGGGGATTTGGGAGGGAGAAAGTATTCGGATTAGAGTGTGGAAATGTGATTTGACAACTCGTGTTGTGATGATGCTTTGGATTTTGCAGGGAAGGATGCGGCGAGGAGGGGAGGGGAAGGAGGAGATCTGAAGGAACTGAGAAGATGCAGTTTGGGTCTGTGATGAATTTGCCGTATTTATTTGTGTCAGCAAGTCCGTTCATCACGATAGCGGCGGGGAGTTCGGAGGGAGCCCTCCTCTGGTCCGAAGAGTCCCCTTCCATTAGCCCTAATCAAGTGAGTGGGAGACAAAGTGCGGTGAGTAATAGCTCAGTGGACATCATGAACTCTGTCAGTCAGGCCCTCAGTCCCATCATCTTCGCGGGGGTGGGCGGAGGGGGGAGCAGTGTCCGGCAGTGTCCCAACAGTACCGGTTGCTCCCTGGACACGCTCAATGGACAACCGGAGGATGTCGTCGGACTCTTCGACGAGTTCAACGAGACGGGGAGGACGGGGGGTCAACTGGAGCCCCACTTTCCATTTTATATCCGCACTACATCCACCCTCCTCTGCGGAGTCATCCTCTTCATTGGGATTATCGGGAATATCCTCGTCCCCATCGTCGTCTGGAGAAATAAAGACCTCCGCAGTTCCACCAACATTTTCCTCGTCAATCTCAGGTAACATTCCGAATTGGAGAATGATCCAGGATAAAAATCTCAAAGCCAAATTCTCATGTGCAATTTATTTTTCTGATCCAGCGTCGCTGACCTCCTAGTTCTACTCGTGTGTCTACCCACTTCCATGATAGAACTCCACTCGAAACCCGAAGTCTGGATTCTGGGTGCAACTTTGTGTAAGTTTTCTCTCTCCAAGACTTTTTTCTTCTTTTTACAGCTCATCACTTATCATCTGACATTTTATGGACGGACAGAATGAATTCTTTTATTATACATACATTATTCCGTACAATGGCCTCTTTTGTACGGAATGTTCCCGAGTTACTTAAGCTAAACATTTCTGCGATAGTCTTTTCCCTTCACTGACACATACCTTTGGCATTAAGTCACATAAAATCCATTCCCAACACATCCACACTTGTCCCCCATCCCGAAAAAGTTTTCTTTCCTTCATCTTTATTCAACAAACCGTAAAGATGGAGGAGCCTGGTTTGGGAAATCCCTCAAAGTATTTAACGCAGAGTTCGGAAGAACGGGAGAGCCCGGGTTGTAGCCTCGTCCTAACAGTATAAATGTACATAATCTAAAAGTATAAACAGTTGAGAGTCGGCGGCGGGTCGGGGGAGAGGAAAAAATGCAAAAGAGCGACGATATTATTATTACAACAAATTATAGTGTTTTGCATTGAGCCCACCCTTGAATAGCAACTCCTTCGCAACTGCACTTCCCTTCTGGCAGGTTTCTTTCCACGTCTCTCCTCATCCCATCTGGTTAATCTAATTCAAGGATATGATTCTTCATAATGAAGATATTGACCAACTACACGCTGCAAGTCCCGCACATTTGGCTCAAGACGAGGAGTTGGTGTGTCATAAAATGAAAAGTTTCCCTTTTCATAAAAATACAAAGTCCCAGATGTTCCCTGCCATTTCCCCGTGCCGCCTTTACACTTTCCGCATACATTTCCACAATTATTGCGTATCCTCCCATTAAAAACATCTCTCGCTGGATCGTTTGACGGTCATCTGCCTCCTTTGTGTAATTACAGAAAAATATTGTGCTCATTTGAATGTGAGTCCGGAGGAATTTTTATTTTGTAGACCTTCCTCAGTCTTCCTTTGATTATCCCAATGTCACTCTCAAAGACTGTGAACACATGCGCCTTTGAAATTCACCAATTTAATTTGAAGGTTGTGAGGGGAGGAGAGAGAGAGCAGGTTGAAGGGATTAGCTGTCAAATAATTTTGAACTCCTTCCCATCATCCTTATCTCGAAAAATGGAAATGATGGGTGTTCCCCGTACAAGTGTAAACAAAGATCATGGAAGTGAGCCGGGGGTTTTATGACCCACAACACACCCCGTCCTCATCTTGACTTTCCCCAAATCAAAGACAAACAGATGGGACGATGATGATGTCCCCGGGTAAACAAATCCTTCCTCTCTTTGAAAGTTGACACAGTGTGCCATGTGGAGTTTAATTGACGTTTCGTGGGGGGTTGATGTGTGTGTGATAAGCGACAGTTAGCTCATCTCCATCATAACATTTACACAACCCTTCATAATGGGTCTTGATGCTTGTCTCAATCTCAAGCACAGGGAGTAGAGAGGGAGACTTCTGAATGGGGGTTGTCCTCATAAAGACTCTGGAATGGACTCATTCGGAGATGCTCCGAGTTTAGCCTTTTTGTGGTCATATTTACGTAGTGTAATAATAATTACAGGAATTTCCTACTCGGAGGAGAGAGAGAGTGAGGGGAACTTTTCCCTGGGCCGTTAGGACTCAGACGCCACTCCGGGTAATATTATAATACTTGGGCTGTGGAGACACGCAAGTGGAGAGGGGGAGGGAAAGTCGGCTCTTATTTTATGTGGTCTAATAATAAGAGGAGAAGGGACGTATGTTCCTCCTCCTCAACTATCAGAATTTATAGGTTTCATGTAAGTCCAACTTGAGAGTTGAAAAATAAGCCCGGGGAGATTTTAAAGATAGAGAGACATAGTTTGTGTGTGACGGGCCTTTGAATGGCCATTTATACGCATGGGAAGAATCATTCCGAAGACATCAACTAAGATTTCCAAGATGGAATAAACCAACGAAACCAACCGTCCTCCTCCTTGTCGATATAAATAAGAGTGTCTTGTGACTTGAGAATTATGGCACGACTCATTAGTCCTGCTAACTTGAGCAAAAGTTATGTCACGAGTCTTTCTCCTCCTCCTCCTCCCTTACACTTCCCTCCGTGCCGAATCATTACTTTGAGATTGAGCCGCTCTCCGAAAAAACCCTCAGAATATACCATTGTGTATTCCGAAATGTCTTCTCTCAGAGATACAATTTCTACCTTTCCAACATCCTCAACTTTCCCAGAACTCCCTTTCTCGGTACTTATAAAATAAGACCCAGGAAATTTGGAACGACTCTCTACTTCTCTTCCCTTTTCCTGGGGTAGCCAAAAAAAGCTTTAAAAAAATAGATTGACTCGGAAAATCAAACGATCCAAGCCAACCAATGAAAAGGAATTTTCCCATCTCTTTTTCTGATATTTGATTTCGTTCTAATTCAAGAGTCTTCTCCAAAGTTGGCCGGGGAAAAACTCGTCGTCTCCTCGTCGTGTATATCCAACCTGAAGCGGACCAAACTTGAAAATGCATAAATATTGCAAATTTCAAAAATAGTATTTTCTGCAGGACTCCCTTTCCTCTGTTCGTGCGAAGGAATCTCTATTTTAAACAACACTCCATTTGTATACACAACCCTTCAACACAAATTTCATGCATCCGAATCGAAATGAAAGCTTCCTTCTCGAAGAGAGAAAAAGAGAAAGACATATTTTCGTATTTTCTGCATCAGAGCCCATTCGTGGGACCCCCACCCTGCCCTATCTGATGTCCCTACACACTCACGAAAGAGAGAGTGTGTGTGTAAAGTAGGTATGAGTCTGGGGAAAAGCTTTTTGCCTGTGTCTCTCCTCAAGTCGCAAACTTAATACCCTGAGCTATCTCAACTTGCAGGGGTGCGATGAGAGCATGCATGCATAAATAAAAATTGCACTCCTCCATCTTCCTATCGTATCGTCTATTTTGGTGGACCTCCTCTCTTCTCATACATATTTTCATTCCATTCGAGATTGAGGAAATGTTCCGTCTTGGCATCCAACATGCTCTGAGAAAAAGAAACCCTCCGCCACACAAATTCACACACACACACACACATAGTCAGGGAAGAGAGTCCCAAAAATGCCGCTCTCGACGTCCGACACACACACAACTCATCATGATTCATGGACGGGACGGATTGCAGTTCCATTATTGTATCTTTCTCATACACAAAGGGAGGCAGAATCCTGTCTCTATCTTGCTGAACGGAGAAGAAGACGACAAAAAGGAGGAATATGAGCAAGACCGAATATGTAATAATAATATGCACGCTCTGGTCCTCGTCTCTCGGATGGGAAAATTTACATAAACCCATGCAACTTTACATGCATTCATAATATCAAGTTTGTCTGCCACCCTCCCCCCTCTTGGTCCGTCCAAGGAAAGATTGACGTAGGGTAGTTGGGCCGAGTAGGGCCACCCATATCATATTACATTCTTCCCTCTAAGCAGATGAAGCGGAGAATCGGAAGCCGACAAGACAGAAAATGATATTATGGCGTTGATGAATTCTCTTGTACTTTTGTCTGTGCATTTTGTTCTAGACCCTCCACGCGTAGGATGGATGATGTAAAAGACTCTCTGGTCCAAGTCAGACACGAATTTCCATGTCGAGTGTTTAAGGGGGAAACGCAGGGAAAAGATAAAACGAATTTTGATGAACCCTCAGACGAGACTTGATGAGAGGGAAAGACACAATTTGATTTTGTACTCTTGCAAAATTAATTATGTAGTTTTTGGGGAGGATGGGGGAGGAACTGGGGAGGGGGGAATTAATCTTTATTAGAATGCAGAGAGTGTGCACACACACGCTGTGTGTGTGTGACACAGAGACAGGAGGATAACAAGACGTGAAGGTGTATCGGGTATGAATTTGGCCAAGACCGCCATAAATAATGTAAACAATGAAGAGGACGGGAGAGAGGCAAAGAGGAGAAGATGGGAGGGATTCGAAAACGATAAGGTTAAATGGAGACTTTGACACGGTTCGAGTCTCATGTGTCTTGTCAGGCGTATCAAATACAGCTCAATATAAAGTTTCTCATCATCTTCTACCAATGGAGGATCTTTTTATTTTTGACGCGACACAGCCAATAATGTACGCACCACCGTTTATCTTTCTAATTTACACGGGGTTCCTCCACTGCGTTAACGAGGACGAATAATTGTGAGAACTTTTCTGCATGTTCATCCTTGTCGAACACCTTCCATACATATCTAAAATATGTGTGTGTGTGGAATATCACACTTGTTTATCACACGTACGTAACAATGTTTATGTGTATTTGATGAGAATTCTCTGAACAAGAAGAAGTACCTCTTGGTCATTGGTGCCTAGTGGCCGTTTGGAAATGATACGGGTTTGAAATTAAATTTAAATTGAATTGAGCAATGTGTACAAAGACAGACGTAGACACAGAGGGAGAGTGGAAGTCATAAATTCTTGTTTATTAATAGTGAGACGTTGCATTGTGAAGGGATATGGAGGCGAGGATGACAGTCAAGCCTGGCTCTGAAACAAAATTTCTATGACTTTTTTCCTCTCTCTCTTCCTTCCCAGCGTCCTCGTCATTTTTTTCACTCTCTGTCGTCTTGATCGACTCGTCGTTTAGTTTGGGCTGACAGGGTTCAGTACATACATGTATGTATGTGAAAGAGGAGGAGGGACGGCCGACAATGTACAAGTAAAAAAGTAAAATGTCAAGACGACGGCGAACTTAAAATGGCATCTGTCAAATGTTGTGATGAGTAAAAATATCAGCTGGTAACTCGTTCCTTGGGGCCATGGACTGTCGGTTTTTCTTTGACAATCATCATCTCTCTGTATTGCAACAACTTTGTATCCCTCCTCCTTACATTTCACTTGCCACTATCAATATTTCAAACCATCCTTCCGACTTGAGATGCATATTATATTGTATTAGACTGTTCCGGAGAGCCAAAAGAAATCCATTCAACTATGCAGATGATGATGCGAGAGAGAGAATGTTCCTTCACATATGCACACCACACGAAAGTGGATAGGAGGGAGGGAGAGGCCATTGTCTCCCTGTCCATATATACATCACATTACCATACACACATTTATGCACATTAGGTTGGGAACACTACAAAAAATAACTGACATAATAGCCTTGTTTGCTCCTCAGCCACGGTAACTGCTCAACGTTTAACGCAGTCACACGAAGATGAAGAGCGAGAGATGTACACACATTTTCTTGGCTTGTACTTTCAAAACTGCTGACATTTTATGATGATTTTTACGAGGAAAACTCGACCTTTTTCCCAATTCTGTGGGTTTTACGAATTTCTTGTTTACATTGCAAATTGTTTACATGTACACACGAACAGACGAGGAGGGAACGTAGGTGTGTGTGCTATAATGTCCATCACTTTGAAAGTAATATAATTTCCGTGGGTATAAATCAATCTTACTTTCTCTTAGCGTCTGTCTGTGTGGCTCTTTGGACAGAAGTCGCAGGCCGGGACTTCTGTTGTTCCCAGGTCCCCATCAACATGACACACACTCTCCCCCTTCTCCTCTGGCAAATAGCATATACAGATAATCATCTGGCTTTTACTTTTATTTCAGCCTCATGTGTGGTCCACATTCTTGTCACCCCCAACACTCTCCCCGCCGTGTGTACGACTACATGTGCCTTTTTACAAATTCTAGTATTCCCAAGAGCAGACGTAAATTTCGTGGAAAATTTTCCCAACTCCGTGTGTTTCACCAAAATGCACCGGGCATCCTGACTGTCTGCACTTTTCCCCCTCCTCCTCTCGTGTGCGTCTGTCTTTAGACCGGCAGTCTCCACAGGCAAATTCTTGTGTCTGACGGGAGGTCACGGGAAAAACTCTTTTGTTTAAATTCCATCATGTGTTCCGTGTGTGTACGGCGTTGTGTGCATGTCAGGAGCTTTCTCTATTTTTCTCAGGAAAAATGAGGGAATGTGTGTACCTCTTTCCTCCTCTTTTACCCGCTTCAAAATGTTTCAGCTGCAGCTCTCTCAACAGAAACTGCTAAAGGGGCTAAATATTTTTTTGGAGTTGTGTCTTCTTCCCTATAACCTGCATTCGAAGAGGGGGAGGGCACAGTATAATATACGTAGGACTTTCTCCAATTTCTTAACTTATAAGTTTGATTAAAATTACGGGAATTTTTAGATCAAAAATACTCGAGCAATGAAATGCATATTTTTTCCTTTTAGAGTCCCTGGATGAGAAATAGATCAAAGTGAGGACGGGGGTTGTTGTTGTTGGTGCTCTGACTCCAAGTACCCACATGACGTTGACATTAACATTCCACTTAATGCAATGTCAATAGAGTGTGTGTGTCCTCTCTTGTTAAAAGCATCTACTTGTACAATCTTCAAGCGTGGATCCACTGAGCTTTCTCCACCAGAAAGCCATGAATAAGAAGGAAAAACTTCCCTTTTCCAAACTGCCTTTAAAGGGTTAAATTGTGTAGGGAATGTGAGGAGTGTGGAGTGGGATCGGGGCAAATCAAGCGTGAATGTCATGTTGAACGTTCTCCCACAATCACACATCCATACGTGTGTGTGTGTGGAATATTGGCAAGTGACTATTGCAGCCAGTGAGTCGAGTGACGAGAGAGAGAGAGAGAGTTTTGGAGGGTGAAAGTGTCGTGGATGGAAATTCCGCATCGGATGCCCCTCCCCCCACTTTCCCTCGGTTTTCCCTGGTCCTTGTGAGTATGGCGGGTAGTGGGTGTTTTCCAGGTGCATATCAAACTGGGTTGACAGGATATGCAGAGAAGAGAAAGAGCATTAATGCTGCTCTGAATTTGGAAAATTATTGGAAATCTTGAGTTGACAAAGGGAAAAAAGTTGAAGCCTTCTCAACAAAGTGGTGCATACGTAGACACTGCAGACTACATTTTATGGAGGCTCAAAGGAGATCTCTCGGGTGGCTATGCGTGGGTAAGGAATAGACGGATTAGGGGATCAATCATATATTAATAATATATGAGGTATTTGTGTGCATACACGGATGTGTATGTGAACACAGGAAAGGTATCTCGACGGAGTAGAACAAAGTTTCTTCTCTGTTGCCTAAAGGCCTCCTTCCTCTTCTGTCTCTTCCCATCCTCATTTTTTACACGCCAAAATAAATGCATTGAAATGCTCATTGCACAAAATTCCTCTCCAGCGGTTGTCCCATGAAAAGACTGTACTACACACACACACATGCACAATGATGTTGAATGACAATTGGAGCGAGAATTTGGGAATAAACTACGCACCAGTCCCAAACTTGGATTATTTATTCCATCACGTTCCCCCCATTCTGAAAGACGGATGTTATAATCCGGGAAAAATATCACAAACCCTCCCGCCTACCCACTTTTGTAGTTGTGCACAAACACAATCGGATCCGGACTCACACAGACTCCATGATTTAGTGCTGCATGGAAGATTCTTAATGTCAAAGAAAGTATTGTTAATCCGAAGAAAGTACCTTGTGCACATAATGTGTGTGTGTGGAGGGAAGGGGTTTATTTATTTGACTTGGCTAATGTGCGATTTAACAATGTGAAAAAGTTCTTCTCATTTTGGCCAATTTGCATTTGCACCGTCTCGTCACGTCCTTGCCCTTTATTATGGAGGAGAAGGGAGGGTGTTCCGATAAACAGAATTCACATTAATCTACAGGTTAATCTGGACGCTCCCCGTCTGACTACAGACTTTAAGCATATTTCATGCTGTGCTCACCCTTGTTTGCTTTATTCCCATCCTACAATTTATTTCTTTGAGGAGTTTGCAGAAACCATTTTTTTGCAAGCACAGTCAGGCTAGAGTTGAGTTCAAAGGGATTGTGACAGGGAGGATATAAATTTGAATAAATTGTATGGATTCAATAAATGTGGGAGCTCCAAAGGGAAGGAGGGAACTCCAGTGAACCTGGAAGGAAGGGAAAGGTTCCAACCCAACAAGTGCGTGCTTTTCTGGACAAAGATTTGCTCGGTATCAAAGTTGCATTGTATGACTCAAATCATGCGAAGGAGATCTGTCGGTTCTTTTGATGAGAATATTGTTTGTATTATTGCAAGATTATCGTTGTCCAAATTGGCCTCATTGTTCTTTTATCACTATTTCTATGAGATCTATTTCGATGATAGGCAAGTCCTAGATTTGGTTTCTTCTGATGAATCATTCGTTCCAAGACCCTTTCTGTCCATGCGGATTACCGCACACGCGATAAAGTTCCTTGTAGAACGAACCTTCCTGTTCTTGTCTCGCTTGGTGAGAAGATGAAGAAATTGTACACTGCTAATCCTTTCAATAATTAACTGATGGGGTTGAATTAATTGGCAATCCGTCATCACCTGACAAGATGCCCATTGTCCTCTCGTCCACTTTTTTGCAATTCATCATTTCACTCCAGTCACCAATGACTGCCAATACAATAAGTAAATTGAAGAGGGGGGGGGGGGGGGGGGGGGAATG
>WJFB01001035.1:0-12900 GCA_009870185.1 Pygmarrhopalites habei
CCAGATGTGTGTGTGTGTCTGTGGAAACACTTATACTTTAAATAATAACAAGAAATTAATGATGAACTTTAGGTTTCTAGCATTAAACAAGTATGGCGACTAAATTAGGCCACTCAAATAATAAAGTTGACCTCACTGCATGTCAAACGTCAACATGTACAATGCTTTCAAAGAGTTCTTTATCGTGGGTAGCTTTTGGACTGTCTCTCTTTATCCCACTGGAGACATCACACCGGGCAATCAGTAGGTAGCATGCTTCATCGAAGGGAGTACTCCCAGGGCCAGATCCAAATTACTTTGGGTATAACCCTATAGGTAACCGGTGTGAAGCGCTTCCCCTTCTCCACAAACCCCTTCATGCAAATTTTTAAATTTTAAATTTTATTTTAAATTGGAAAGAATTTTGAAAATAAAGACAAATTGAAACTGACTGCGCTACTGTCAACAAAATACGTGCAAATAGCCGCTTACTTTGAATTTTAAAAAACCCGAAATGTTTAATAAAATTGTAAATAAGCAGCTGTGATGGTGGGCCCCGCTCCCACCCGTGACTCACATCACATGTTCCAAACATGTGTTGTGGCCACCCAGACCCCTTCTACCATTTTGGGGCCCACATAATGAAAACAATGAACATATACAAGTATATGGTCGTGGCCCTGGGTACGCGCTACGGATTTGGAAGGAATCGAATCTTTAGAAAGGTCATAGAAATGCAACACACTATTATTAGTTCAACCTGATTAGGTTGAACTTTGTGATATTGATGAGTTCCCTGTACAGTTGTGAAATGAGCGTACCGTTTTTCTAGTTCAGTATCTTCCACTATTTTTTTAGTTTCAGCTGCTGTAACTAAAAATACGGTAGTTTTCAACTCATCCACATGATGAATTAAAAAATCATAACTTTTTTGTACCAACATTGTGATGAATTCTTCGATCGGTAAGGTAACATCCGTATGGCATGAGTCGCCCACTTGTTGCCACTGTATGAAAGGTTACCTCGGCCACTTCCTCTGTTGAGCTGGTCATCCAAAAGTTCTGGCCATCAATTGGAAGCCCAAGTTGTCGTCTGAGGGCGGATTCTAGGGTAACTTTTCTGTCGCTGCATGTATCACATTTGTGGTACATGCACTTCCTCGAATCTAAGTCGCAAACTAAAAGACTCCAAAAATCTTTCATGTTACGAACCTTGATTGCATCATACATTAAACCAAGATTTTCATGATAAATGCAACAAATATTGTGATAATCAGTTTTAGACAAGATGTCACACTCTTGAGGCCTGAACCGCTTGAAACTCGAGAAGCTGACGATCTTCTTGTGCTCTCGTTTTCCCTTGGAAAAGTCTTTTTGAGCCTCCCTATACAGTGTCAAATTCTCACAGAATGACATACGATTAATATCCATCCATTCATGCATTTCAGATTCATTATTAGGATTATCTTTCAAAAACATGTTGTACACTTCATTCATTTTATGCATTAGTAAATGTTTTTGTTTTCTGACCTTTGTACCATTGGGACTTTCTAAGCCAGTCCCGGAAGTGTCGGTCCTGCTTCGTCGGAGAGGAAAAAACTTCGGACTTTTTTTTTGAGTTCGTCGGAATGGCCGTGAGCTTTCTTCTTGTAGTGCGTCTCCAACCCCCCTTTGATCTTCACCAATTTTCGGCTCTCTCGTGCCAGATGAACTGAGACTCCAAACTTCTCAGCAACTTTCCTAAGAGGCCAGCTGTCAGGGGCGACAGTTAAAATCTGTTTCTTTTCTCTAAAATCAGGAAGAGAATAAAGTTTCGATTTTATTTTATCAATGATTTCCGTCAAAGCATTAGAATCATCGATTAGTTCATCTTCTGATTTTGTTGGTGGAGTGGGAAGGGAAATGCGGGGGTTTCTTTGGAGGTGGGCCTTCAGAAGCACACGGAACAAAGTCAGGATACTTGTCTTTGTCATCCTCAATTTCCATGTCGTCAGACCCATTACCATCAGCCAGACGCTCATTGACATCTAAATCACTCTCAAAACAATTCTCAAAACATTTTGCACATAAAGAAGAACCAGGTGGGGGAACATTGTCATGAGGGGTGGACATTAAACTCAAATAATATGAAAAATCAATAAGCTCAAGGTTCGTTTTGACTTTCCGGGAATGAGCAGAAGATAAATCTTGACATTTCTTCTCAAAGTTTTTGCTGCAATAATTAAGATGAGATGCACAAAAGTAAATTTCACTAGTCATCAAAACTAACTCCACTAAGGACGCTTCTACCTCGGCCCTTCACTCCAGGAGACAACACATCCCAGGATGTTTTTTGTCCACTGCACGGGTCCACACGCCCCTCATAGAGAGAGTTAACGAGACACTACGCAAACAAAGGAGAAAAACAATAAAATGTCTTTTAGAATTCGAAAACATTTTGTAACAAATTAATTTATAATGTTAAAAACACGTTTCATCATCTTCTTCATTAGTCATTATTTTTCATGAATCGATTTATATCTCAATTGGAGTATGAAAGAAATATTTTTCACTCGTCTCTGATGTTGATGGAGTACAGGATATATACATTATATGAAAAAATATAGAAGAGTATCCTTTCCCCTACCAAAAATGTCCCTAGATGGTACCGTGGCAAACCACTAGGCACTAGAAATAGGAAATTTACTGAAAATGCCCCAAGCACCCGATAATATCATCAATTATAAATATCTACTCATCAAAATTACACAAAAAATGAAAAAAGTTTGAAAAGGCTTGATCCCAGTGGGATTTGAACCCGTGCCCTCTGGAGAAAAGAATTGGACAAGGGTCGGGTGCAAAATCAAAAAATGAAAAAATTTTTTTGAACCACTTAAATGTTAATTAAACCATGATAAAATATGAAAGCACACACACATACAGAGAAAGAATACATGATCAAAATATTTTGAAAGGAGTACTGCATAAAAATTTACAACAAAATTTTTTTTACTTCAATAATAAAATCAAAAAAAGTCTTACCTTGTTCACCATGATGGCCTCGTTCACCCTCTCCACACGTTCGGTCGAAAAAAATATCCAAAAGGTCACAAAAAACACTTGAAAATAAAATTTGGTCCACAAAAATCCAAAAGGTCCACACAGGAAGGACACACAAACAAGTGCATTCGTGAGAGTCGCAAGACCGGGGAGGGAGGGAAGGGGCAAGCGCGAGCGATTGAGTTTCCTCGCATGTGATTTTCTTCCAAAATTTCAACAATTTTTTTGACGGTGTTGGAGATTTTTTTTTACATGCTATTGAGCGGCATATGCATAGTTGGAGACCCAGTGCTCTGTGTGAAATAGTCAGATAAGACGAAAATTTTGTCCATTTATTGTTGTTTGTGCTCTGAAATTCCTGCTCTGTAATGTAACCATGAAAAATTGACTACAAGGAAAAAAATAACACACATATCCTTGTCATTTTAAATTAAGGTGGTTCAAAATGAAGGGACGATCGTCCGACGAATAATTTTCTGGATATTATTTCGCCTTTCATTGATTATTATGAGTTGACAAGTCACCATTTTTGTCAATTTAGTCCAGTATTCATCCAAGGATTAGAAAATAGTCGTAGTTGACCGTCTCAATTCGTTCATTAGTCTGTATCATAGTATCAAAATTCTCTCCGTCGTACACCGGTACATAAGTCAAGGTGAGAATACAATTTATTCATGTTGTCACTTGTTGAAATACATATAATCAATTTTAACCCACTGTTAATTTATGTTAATTTTATTATTGTGGGTCTGTTTCAGATGTCGGAAGACGAAGAGGAGGAAATGCGAGTTGTCTTGGAGGAGGATGATGAAATAGAAATACAAGAAGTACCAATTACAACACCAGCTAAGAAATATGTGAAGAAGGGTGAAGGACACACGTGTGGAGTGTGTAAAATGTGGTTCAAAAACACAAATAATTTGCAACAACATTTGAAGACACACCAACCTGGTGGTAGTAAGGACTGCAGTTGTTATTTGTGTGGAATTGAAATGAGAAGTGATAGTTTTCGTACACATTTCAAGAGGAAACACAAACAGCAGGAAAATGTCTACAATTTAAGAAGAGGAATAGAAGAATTCATTAGTCACCGTCAACAAGAAGAATCGGGAAATCCTTCTACATCTTCTGGTCCTCCAAAAAAAGATTATGCTTGTCATTTGTGTGAAAAATCATTCGACAAGCCTAGAGGACTCACAAGACACATGGATATTCATCGTACACTCAAGCCTCTCAAGTGCCATGTATGTGGAGATGAAACTCATTATTACTCGGACATACCAAAACATTACGCAAAACGCCATCCCGGCATTCAGTATGAAGTAAATGTTTGTAAGGCAGAGGCCAAGAATCCATCGGGTAATTATGTAACAGTCGTATTTTCTTGTGACATGCCAGGGTGCAAACTTGTATTCCCTACATTGAACCTGCTTTAATATCACAAGAGGAGAGGCCATCGAATCTACAAATGCCCATATCAGTCTTGCACAAAAGTGTACTTAGAGAATAAAAACCTACGTAGTCACATTAGTTCCCACACAGGAGAATTTCTGTATGTTTGTGAATATTGTGGTCATCAATTTTGTTTCCATTCTTCACTTAGTAATCACATCAAAAGCAAGCATTTTAAAATTAGGTACCCTTGTGTCACCTGTAAAAAATCCTTTACAACAGTAACTGTACTCAGAAAACATCAAAAAATACATTCCCCTTTCATATGTGGAGGATGTGATTTGGAATTCTCAACAAACTTGCTATACTTGAGTCATATTTCTCTCCACCGAAAGGATGCTTGCGGACAAACTACAGAGGCTAAGAATTATTTGAGAAGAATAAAGGAGAAGGAATTCAGTAAAATCCACATTCCTGCTTTGAAGGTCAGTATAAAATAAATAATAATATTCTAGAATATAGCACTCGTACACTAGTATGAACAATTTTTTTTTTAAAAAAAGTCAAAAATTATTTTATTTTGTTATACACAGGGGCCCGAACTTGATTTGATAATAAAAATGAGAGATTTATGTCAAAATGTTGTCAGCGCTGATCGAAAAAGAAGGAGGGAGGAAAGTGAATTGGAAGGAGAGCAACAGCCAGTAAAGAAGAAAAAGATCAGTAAGTTGGATACTTTAGTATTTCTGTATTGACAATAATTATTATTATCTCGTGTGTGCTTATGTGAAGAGTTTTTTTTAAATTACATTTTTAGCTCATGTAATGTGGTGGCCCTGTGACATGGATTTGGGGGATAACATGTCAATAGTTGAAAATAAATGTGCCAAGGGTGCTTTGTGTTATACCTCGAAAAACACTGCACAGGAACGGATCTTGGATTTGATGAAAATCTTTTTAAAAGACCTGAGAAAGGGATGTTTCTCCATTTTAGCTCACATCCGACAGGTTAGTAAATAATTAAATTCTAACAATTGAACTATTCAATTGTGTTCTATGTCAATACATTTGTAATTTGTCTTCATATTGTATTTTCTGTACAGGATATCTTACATGAAATGAATGTTCTTGAAGCACAGTTTATTGCCAAGTGCCGTTACTTTGTGATTGCGAAAGCAGTCAAGAGACTATTTACAGAATTCATCCCCCACAATCTGATCACCAACGTAGCCAAATTCTATCCTCTGTTTCACTTCAGCGACGATGTGTTTGATTTGGTAGCTACGAAAATTGTTCAACTCAGTCTCCAGCCGGTTGTTAACGGTGTCCCAATGAATAAGACTGACCTTGACCTTGACTGACCAAGAAAAATCAAGGCAAAAATTCGGTACGAAAGGTAGATTCGTACAAAAGTCTCCCCCGAGGAATTCCAAAGTTAATTGTCAAAGACGGAATGGTAAGACACATACTAATATTATTGTATACACGTTAAAATTCTTATATACAGTCTGTACTGTACCTATACAACTTCTCACTAATATTCTCTTTTATTGTGTAGTGTACCTTCGAAAAGGATGTGGCTTTATCCGACTTGAACTGGGCAACTGCCTGATGCTTTTTGTTCTTAAAATTATTATTCTTGTTTACATATAATAATAAACTTTACATTTTCAGTTTTACGAGGAAATATTCAACAAGCTCCTGAAGACCTCGAATGACAAGGGATTTTTCTCATCTCTTCAGCCATCGCATGTATCCTATCGAGTTACATTACCATTTCTGTCTTTTATGGGGGTCAACTTCGTATCTCAGTGACATGCTCTGTCATTGTACTGGACTTTCGTGTTTTGATTGTGAAAAAACATTCTTTTCAAATTGTCTAGGGAAAATAAACGTAGTTCGTTCTCCCGAGAGTAACTTGATTAGTCAACTTGTACAAGATCGTCGTCCTAATTAAAGATGTCCCCCCATCTAAAATCATAAATCTCTCTCTCTAAATAATTACTTTACAAATATTATGCAAAGAATGTTAATAAATCTTCTTTCATTTTTATTTTCATCATTTAGTCAACAAATAAAAAAAATTAACATCAATTTTGATTTTTTTTCAAAAGCAAATAATATTAGACAACAATTAATAACAACATGTTCAACATTTGATAACAAAAAAACAATTATTACATAAAGAACAACAACAATGGTCCAGCATTATTGTTGATCTCCTTCTCTTTTTTAAATCTCCTCATACATAAAAAAAATCCATGAGAGTTTGACACACGTTACATTACGTCCATTTGTCCAGTCCATCCAGGAATAAGTATTTTTAAAAAATGACAAAGAGGTCAATTACAGAGGTCACAAGGCTACTATGATATATACATCGTATAAAGTCTGTCCATTAGATCCACACACACACCCATCCCATTTCTCTTTACTACAATGTTGTGTGTGCGTGTGTGTCTAATAAATGATTAGTCAACAAAAGGTCCCGGTCCATATTTAAGTCTAAATATTAGTTCTATATACTAAAGAGTAATATAGAGGATCCTGTCCCAACAATATTTGTACCACCATGATTAAATTACTAATATTCATCGTCCCAAAAAAAATAATAAATGTCAATTACATGGTAAATTACTACATTAACTTTAGTTTGTCCCCTTTTCAGTCCACGCTATCATATAATAAGTATTTTTTTTTCAAAAGTCATTAATACTCTAATTTGTAATTTGCTTTTTCTTGTCGTTTGTCACAACTAAAAGTACAAAGTAATTCATAGTTGTTTAGGAATAACAATGGTATAGGAATTGTCTTTGGCTTATAAGATACAAAACGTCCAGTTTCCTTGGTCCATTTCTTTTATGTAAAAAAATTGTCCATTTCTTTTTTTTGGTCGTCTTTTTGTTTTTTCAAAAACAGGTCAATTTTGGTCCATTTTTCTAATTTGAGTGGACACTTTGTCCCTTAACTCAGTTCGTCACTGTCCAAGTCTGTCCAAATGAAAAAGAAAATGTTTTTGAAAAAATAATTAGAACAAATTAAAACCACAATGAAATGAGATCAATGTTGTTCCCAATTTACATTTAAAAGTTTTGATAGTCAATAATAAAATCCAAAAAAATGTGCAGCTCATCATCATCATCTGAATAAGGAGGAGTATGACGTCAGGGAATTCTTAAGAAATGCCCTACATTTACAAATTGTGATTATTGTCTCCTCCTCTCTAAAAGGATGTTGTGTGTGTGTGTGTGTTGTGGGGAGGGAGGGAGAGAGAGACAAAAAAATTATGAGACCATCCTCATCTCAGCTCATCCTGGGTCAGCCTATTGTAATCAACGTTAATAAATTGTGAAGATTTGGCTAGATGGTCTTTGTGACTTGTGTGGTATGTGCAGATTCAAAGTATTGTGTATGACTAGGAAATGTGGGGAGAGAGAGAGATGATATGGGGGAAAGGTAGACACACACACGAAGATGCGAGGACGGTCGTAGTTGTTGCCAAAAAAACAGGAAATATTACAAAGTAATGGAGAGGAGGCAAGTGAAGTGTGTGAATGACCAGGTGAAAATCAACCTGTTCAGCTGTTCGCCCTCCCTCCCTCCTCCTCCCCACAATTACCCCACACACTCATTATCCCAACTGGGTGAATTCAGTCAAAAGTTCAAGGTCTGACCAGAATCTCATCCCTCCCAATCATCCACAGATAACGTGTGTCCAACGGGGCCACATTCAGATCCTTCCCAATTTCTAATAAGGAATTTTTTTGAACTAGGAACATCTTTTGACTACATCTCATTTCGTTCCTAAGGTCTTCTAAGGTCTTTGGTCAAATTTCAAAAAATGTATTCTAATGTAAATTTGAAAATTCTGTTACGACCATTTGACAATAAAAAATTTGGGAATTGCCCTTCGAGATTGTGTCTGTGTTTTACGTGTGTGAGAGGGATAAACGAGTGTGTATTTCTACACACACGCATACCGCATACCACACACCACACACCGTACACACTTTAATTGATGACATTATGAGATGATGATGAGTTGCAGCCAATTTTGGATTAAACTGGTAAATCTATTGTTACCTGTTTTGTATGTCTCTCTGGATGAGTTTTCCCTAGTGTTTCTTTCCGTAAGTCTGGTACATTTTCTCGATGGAGTTGAGTACTTTCTCTGCGGTTCCAGCAAAGTTGTACGACCTGGACCATCCACTTCCTCCATACCCACCACTTCCACTGTCAGCCCATCCCCATCCATTTCCACCACTCTTGGAGCTCAACAATGGGTAGCAGACAGCAGCCAAAGCCAACAAAACAATTATGGCTCCAAGAGCAAGGAAAAGTCCAGTAGAAAGGTCGAATGACAATCCAGCGTAAGTGTAACCGTCGGATGGGTACTGCACAAACAATCAAAATTCATTTTTTTCCATTCCAACTACCAATTTTTTTTACAAATGATTAATAAGTATCTGAGGAAAACTTACAGAGTTGTAGTGGTACTGTTGACTGTGTCCTTGTCCTCCATGACCTCCACGACTCGTGTCATCCACCAGTTGAGTTGTCTGACTCTTGAGGGTCTCATCTGCTCTCACAATCCCTGCCAGGAAAAGGACGGCAACAATGGCTAATGATCGGTTCATTTTGAGACAAGTTGATTTGGGATTTTTCTCAACGCTTGAGATTAAAGTTGTTGTGGGGAGAATACTCCTGTTTCAAAATAATTAAAATTTTAAATCAAAATTTCTCTTATAATTTAAACAAATTAATTGGACACAGGATGGGTTGAGGGAGAAAGAAAAATGAGAAAACACTTCTCAACCGAAGAGATGAGAAAAGATGAAGATTTTTTACCTTGGAGAGGTAGAGAGAGAGAGCGGAGAGGTTTCGGTTATCTTGTTTCCTCTTGTAAATTTGAAGTAGAATTGACAGTCGAATGGTTGGGTAAGTTGAGCGTGGTGGATGGAGACTGATCAACTCATTTTTTTACTGTATTTTATTACTTTACTCTCTCACCCAATGACCCTGTCCCTGCAGCCACCACCACAACCTCCTCTCCCACACACACACACACTCCTCTCCTCTCCTGGCTGTGGGGATGTGTAGCCAAATGATACAAATTATCATTCCCTCAACATCCGTGTCAAAAGTACATGTATTTATTTTTCAAGTATTTTCTCCTACAGACTTGTATGCAGTCCACTTTTTTCAGAGAGAGAGATGATGGTGGTTCTCATGAATGAACCTGAACTTGGCACACAACACACACATGGACAGTTAAAAGTTGTGTGTGTTTGTGATATGGGTAGAAACATGTATGGAGATAATGCATTGGGACGAGTCATTGGGGATTTTTACTCGAAAAATGGACAGACGGTTGATGCCTAATGGTTGATGAGATGAGTCTAGTCAGTGGAATGCGGCTGTTGTTGTTGTTGTGTGTGTGATGTGGAGAGAGAGGTAATGGAAGGGTGATGTGATGTTCCGAGCAATGACCAAAAATTTGAGAAAGCTTGAGGTGAAACAGTCAAAGTCGATGGACAGAAACTGTCACAATTTTCTTCTTTACGAATCAACCTGAATTGGGGGGAGGGAGGGGAAATTAGGAGAAGGAAAAAAATTCATAAGGAATACTTTTGACTGCCAGCTCTTGTGTATGTGTTTGTTGGTTTGTGCCCTTTATTTTTTATTCTTACAGGATTTTGAGTGGGGAAAGAGAGAAAAAGAGAGGGTAACAGAGAGATGTGTGCTCTTACTTGTGATGATGACATAAGAATTTTAGGAGGACACAATTTTTTATTAAAACCGCCTTCAAAAGATGAGATTTTTTGGAGGAATTTACAAATTTTTTTTATTGATTATTTTGACAATTGCAGGGATTACTCCGTCATGGGAGAAGGCAGTTAAGTTTAGTTGTAAATAAAATTAGAATAAAATGGATTTTTGAATGCTAGCAGTTGGCAAGTTAATACTTTATTCTGTTATGTCAGGAAACTTGATTGGAATTTAATAAGTTTTTTTTGAAGAATGACTCATGGGTCAGATTGTATGAGGAAGATGAAGAATGTCTTTATTCAAAAGTCGTTGACGCAACTGTTTTTTTTGGCATGTAGCCCAAGCAGGACACACACACAATGTTCATTGTAATAGATGGATGAAATGGAAGGAGGAAAAATATTATATTTTTTTGTGAAAACAAAAGATAAGTCAAACTACCATGCCTTTGTAGGATTCTGTTAGAGATGTCTGTAAGAATGGTGACAACATGAACTCACCGAGTGTAATTAAAATAATTTTAGAAGCTACTTTCATAAAATATGATGGTAGTCATAATTTATTATTGGGGGAGTGACAGAGGGATGTGATTTGACTTGCGTAAGTTGTTATTGGGGTTTGACGAGACGAGGATCTTATGGGATAAAGTATAATGCCAAACGTGTACTGTATGGTGGACTACATCTTTTCGCACTGTGATTTGCCAAGGTTTGCAAAAAAACTTGGAGAAGGAGGCCTCAATATGTGTAGATAGGATAGGAGTGGAGAGAATAAAGAAAGAGGTTGATGTGTGTGTGTGGTCAATATTTTTGGTGTTGTGTGTTGTGGTTCGAAATTGTTGAATGACCTGATAACTTTTCAAAATTTTTACGTTTTTATTTTTTAAAATTATTCCAATAGAATATTATAAAAGAATAGAAAGAAGGATTAGAAAATTATTTTACAAAACCAAAATAATATTCACAGATATAGTTTACGAAAGTACACTCAGAAGGAATATCTTTAACCTACAATGGCTTTGTATTGTTGTCTTTTGTTGTAAAAAAAAGTAAGGTCAAGAAGTAAGCTCACACTTTTCCATAAAAAGAGTACAACTTAAATAAGATTTAAAATACAAATTTTGGTTTTGCTGGAATGGATGACTCTCCCTCTTCCTTCCCTTCCTGTCACAGACACCCCTCTGACCTGTGTGCGTCAAATGTCAACATTTGGTGGTTGACTGACCAAAATGACACGGTGGTGGTGGTATGTCAAAGGACAGCTCCCTTCCTCGTGACAAATTCATTGGAGATGGGTGGGACAGGGTCGTCTGTCCGTCGATGAGGAGTACTTTTGATCTTCCGATGTTGTTCCGTCCAACTGTGGAGGATGACGAAAGAGGATGCCCACAAGGATGTGACTGACATGGCCATCACAAGTCCCACTAGACAAATTAGGTTGACCAGTTGTTCACCAAACATTGACATCAGTTCGGACCTGATAATCCACAATTTTGTAAATTTTAAATGAAGGTGACCTAATTTTTTTAAAAACAAAAATGGTAACTACATACTGTAAAAAATTTGCAAACTCACATTTTAAAACAATTTTTGTACAATAATCTTCAGTCTTCTCAGTATTTAATACTACACTCCTGCAAAAGCACTTGTTAAACACACACCAAAAATGACGGGAGTCTGGATCACATGTCAATTAAATGTTTCAATTTGGAACACAATTAATTCAAGAGGAAGATCACTTTTCGCAAAAAATAAAACTTTGAGGCTCTCTATCTCTACTGTACCCTTTGCCTCCTCTTGTCAATGTGCGAATGTGGGATTGTGAAAAGTAAAGAGAGAGAGAGAAAAGAACTGCAAGTCAGTTAACTACTTAAATAATATGTCCATTTAATTATAGTTATAAAGTTTAGTGTCGTCTCGCCATCCCACACCACCACCACTACAGACTCTGTGTAGCAAAAAGGATCATGCAATTTTAAAAAGACACATGTGCGTGTGTGAGCAAAATCACCCCTTTTTTTCTTCATCTTTGCACTTTAACATCTCTCTGGACGTGCTCAGGTTGTCTATATCTCTATTTTGTGCTGTATGAATATGATTCACTTTACAATGTATAATGTTATTGAAACAACTGAGATTCTTGCGAAAAAAACGAGTTTTGTCATCATCACATGGATGATTGACCCACACTTTCTCTTCTTCTTCAATCTACAATATATATACACTTTGTTGTCGTCTTCTGACGCACATTTTTATTTGAACATGTAAAACAAATTTTCATTTTACATTGTCTCGTTCGTGTGTGTGTGTGTCTATTGTCGTTTGTTGGCTAGCAACGACAACAGGTGATCTTTGTGGATTGCCTTCCTCTTGATTTACTCATAATTATGACAATCACAATAGTTTTAGTCAAGGTTTGTCTTTCTCACCAACTGGGTCTACCACGACAACAACAGAAGAAACAACTTAACAACTTGAGTTGGTCTATCGTGGTTGAAAGGGAGTCAAAATGTTTGATGTGGTAGGAATAGGATATAAATCAAAATTGAAAAATTATATCTGGGTTATTGAAAGGAAGGAATTGTGTTGTTGTTGTTCTTAAACATACAATTCTCCTCCTGTTGGCCTTGTAACATATACAATGTATTTTGTACACTGATGAATACAATTAAGTTGAGATGAGAGGAGAATTACTGATATTTGTGTGTGTGGAGGGGGGGGGG
>WJFB01001035.1:13028-39139 GCA_009870185.1 Pygmarrhopalites habei
GTGTGGAGGGGGGGGGGGACATTGTAATTAATTAAATGGAGATATGAAAAGATACACCTGTATTAATTGTGAACCTGGACTGTCATTTTATGACGTCGGGGATGAAATGACCCACACTGCACAGGTGTAAAGGAACAATTTGAAACATGTGTCTAGGGAAAGTACATAAATAATCGAAATTATTTAATTAAAAGTAATGCAGAGCTACTGTTACATATGCTAAGCATTTGCTTAGGTTCTAAGACGCCTCTCTGAGAATTTTGACAGTGTGCAATGCGACGAGCTGCGACATTTAACATTTACTGTAGAAAAATTCGGAATCATAATCTCCACCTTCCAGTCACAATTATATATGTAAGACTTATTTATGGACTTCAGCAGGTCACAAATGGATTTAAATGGACACAGACAGAACATGTTATGAAACGAAAGTCATTGTCGCAGTGGTATTAATCTGAGGGCAAATCAAGACAGGTAGGACAATAAAAAAATGGAAATTTTATGTATGCTATGGCTAAGTAAGTCAAGATTTTTCATTTCAGTCACAAATGAAAATTACACAAAATGTATTTTAAAAAAGCGAAGAAAAATCCTTTGCCACTAAATAGTTTTTACTAAGCCTATTCAAACAATTTTCAAAATTGAAAATCCGAGTCAGTATACAGTACTACATATTGTGTAAAAATTAATTTTAATTGTTCATTCTACAAGATGATGATTTTTGTTTCCAATATACGTTTAATTTCACATTTAAAATGTTTTTAACATTAATTATTCTCAGTACGAAGGATTTTAAAAGCCATTGATGAGTCATCGTTGACAAGTCCCTCAAGTACAGAAGAAATTTTAAATGCAGATTTTTGAAAAAGAATAAAGTCATTTTGAAAAGACCATTTAAGTAGGCAATGCTCCATTTAATTTGAAGTTAAATGCGATTTACTGTGTATGCCTTAGTTTCTCATTTGAAATACTATGTATGTCTTTCAATGAAGAAATGCTTGGGCGGGATATTACGGGCGAAGAGAGTTAATCACAATTAAACATTTTTCGAGTGCTTCTCCTTGGTTCTTCCGTTTAATTCCTATAAGGTAAGACGATTAGATTTTTTTACTACCCCAAATTACTAAAATTTCGTATTTAGAACTGAGTTTCTGAACGTTTTTGAGGGGTCATGAAAATGTGCAATTAACTTTATGCTAAAATTTTAATTGCTGATGAAACATGTTATTTCGGCGTGAGATTATCATTTCTTGGTATTTTTGTGTGTTGTTGACCTCTGTATACAATTTTAGTTGAGGTACAATGTAGTTTATTCATATCAGGACACATTACAAGAACGCAATTTACACATTTTGAACGCAAATACTATTCTTCAAATTGTAGCATTTTAGTTCCGTCTGATTGTTTATTAAAATGAACATGGATACATGCCAATTGGATCAGACAATTGTACAATTAAGCATTAATACAATTTTTGTGTGTCTGTTTCAGTTCAACTCGTCCTTTTTAACTATCGCCGCATTCGCAGCAACTTAATTCTTTTTTACTTGAAACAGTGGGTAAGTTCATTTAATATCATATTAAAATTGTGGTTTGTGGAAATACTTGTATGAAATAAATACCGACAATTATAATTAGAGTATATCTAGATGTTTCTCATAGTAAATACATATTGTATTGTGTATTTATATTCCATTTATGATTTGATGGATGTAAAGTTGAAATACAAGTAGAATTTTACTATTATTTTATATTGTAGTAGTATGTAGTAGAATAAAAGAATATTTAGAACTTTGTCTTGGATGAAAATGTATTTGTGGATGCATGCTATGATATGCAATGCAAAATGCTGTCTATTAAATACCTTTCAATGAAAGGCGTTCATCCAGGGTTTAAATATTCTATTATCTCAATTTAATTCTGCAAAAGCAGTATAAGGTGACATTCGTTGACCTCATATTGTTATTTCATGGAAGATGAAGACGCCATCAAACATTGATCGTCACTTGCAATTACAATTACCAATAGCCCATCATCACAACATGGATGAAAAGGCGTACAAATGCCCGTAAGTTTCCATAAAAAAAATTAAATAACAATACATTTTTTGAATAAAATTTTGCTGATGAATTTTTAAAAAATCTCAACTTTTTTCCTTTCTTTTTGTGAAATAGGTACGCTGGGTGTGCTTTTTCAACGAAGCATAAGTACAATTTGAAAAGGTAATTTATATTTCTCTTGTAAAATCATTATACTTGGAATACTCGTTGTGTATAAGTTATCTGATAACTGTTATCATAATTTCTTTTTGAAAAAATAATTACTCTTAATATATTTTCAGACATGAGATTGTCCATACAAAGGTATCCTTTTTTTAAAAATTAACATTATGTAGTTTGCAAGATTTGTTATTTTTTTACCATCTCACATGTGTCTACGTGTATTTGTACGGGCTCTAACCAAATATTTTTTTGATCAATCAATCAGGAAAAGAAATTTCCTTGTACAGTGTGTCAGTATCGAGCAGGTCAGTATAAAGGATTATCAGTGTAAAACTATGAATTAGTTGTTTTATCTTTTTTTGAGAACCTTATTGTAATGTATGGTGTGGTGATTTACTGTGTGACCAATAGGTACCAAAGTAACATTGCAAAAACATATGAGGGGACATGAGGGTACCAAATCCATTTATCCATCATCGGCTCAAGCTCCCATTTCCCATCATCATGTTCAAGTTCCACAACATCAGCAGCAGCAACAACAACAGCACACAGCCAACCATCGTCATGGAAGTAAAGTGCCCTCTGCACCTCCAGGGTCTTTGCCACATCATCATCATCACCATCATCAGAATCCCGTTTCCAGGTAATTAAAGAATCCTATTACATGATTATTATGACTCACTCAGTCAATTGTGAATCAAGTATCAAAGATTTGTGCTCAACTTAATTACATGAAATGGAATTGATTATACAGAGATCCAACAGGAGCAGATGACAGGCCATTTATGTGTCACATGTGTAAGTTTCTTTTCGCATGCATGAAGATTATACAGTGAATTTAATAATTAGTGTACATATTTGTCATTCTTTGTCCATACTAGGTAATTACAAAGGGAAGTTAAAATCCCATCTTACTCGGCACTTGAGCATGAAGTCTCACAATAATGGCCGACAATCCCATCATCAAGAACAACACCAACAGCAACAAATACAACAGATACAACAGCCAATTCAGATCCCTCAACCTCCTCATCAAAATGAGTATAAACCTCTCCCTCACACCACCAGTAGCCTCACAGTCCAAGCCGGAAGCTTTGCTGGCTTCTCTCCCACACTCTTCAAAGGTACAGGATTACTAATTCATTAATATATTAATTTTTTAGTGAACAAAAGTTTGTCTGATAGTAGCTTGGTGCTTAGGATATAATCGGATGATACTATATTACCAAAACTTTTGTTGTTGATTTCAGTACCGTACTATTACCCATATGTCAATGTGGGGGGTAAGCCGTACAGTTAACTGCAACAATTCAGGTCATCCGGATGGGACAAGGGTTAATTTTTGTATATTTTGTGAATGAAAAGGGGACATGAAATTTGATGATTTATCATCATCAAAATGAAGATGAACCTCTTTTTTCCATGTTCCCAACATATAGACATACTACAGACAGAGATGAGCAATCTCTGATGAAAAACATATATAAATTTGCTGAGATTTATATAATTATAGAAGTACATATTTACATGGTATCGAGAATATATGTATTAATTATGTATAAAAAAATGTTTCTGATTTGCATGCAGTCGTGGTGTGGGATGCGAAGATAGCATTTTAGAATTTTTCAACTTGTACTCGCATTTGTGTTCTATATCTTACAAGTTTCATGTATAAAAAAAACATAACAACAAAACAAGGATTTTTTCTTTTTTTTGATTTGTAGGATTTGCAGGAAAAAAACATGAATTAATATTAAATGCCACTTTCCGACTGTACAGTGAAATATATACATATACCTCCAATTACCCAATTATATTATTATTATTTTGTATGACTATGTGCACAATTACTGTTGATCTGAACAACTACTATTATTATTATCACCCTCCTCTCGGAGTCTCTCCGAGTCGTCGGGGGTGTGAGCAATAAAGAAGCAAGAGAGAGATTGTAATTTGTTATTCAATCCTGTCTTCAATTCATTCTCGAGTACATCCACAAGATTACGATACGAGTCATCTTCATAAATCTTTAATTTTTCAATGATCAAATGACTGCTAGTCAGACCTTTTAAACATGATGATGACTCATGAGTGATTCAATGAATTAAATATTCAAATTGAGAAGTTTATTTGTACAACTTGCATAATTCAGCCTTGTAATGTAATATGTAACATGTATAATGTTTGAGAATTTGCACAGGATTGATATATAAATTAAGGAACACATTATTTATACATTTTGAAAAAGTCTCTCGAATAGTCTTGATGATAGTAACAGTACTGTCAATATGTAGATATTATTTGGAATTAATATTGCCTCTTCCCAATATGTAAATATATATAATATTTGTACAGATCCAAAGTGATTGTCGTCACAAATATATTGCTGGTGATGATGACGATAAAGTAGTAGTAGTCGAGTGTGAGTTACTCATTTAGGACACGGACGAAATGCGATCGTGTGGAGAGTCCATTTCCACCAAAACTTTGTCCAGCCATTGCAAAGCCCCATTCAGATGAACTATAAAAGTAATTATTTCAATATACGTAAAAGTAAGAAAGTAGTTTTGAGAATACACTAATAGAAATTCTTTTATTAAGTACCCTCTATCCAGCACGGTGTACTCGTGACGTCTTGTCTGTGATAGTCAGCTCCCCATCCCTTCACGAATGACAGTCTAACAATCAATTAAAAAAGAAATCATTAACAATCGTTTTTGAATTGTCTCGCTAATTTTAATGTAGTAATTTTACCGGAAAGAACACATTTTGGTCAATTCGTAGACAGCCTCAAATCCCAAATTGACGCATTGACCAAGTAACGTTGCAAAGTCATGACTGTCAAAAACTTTGATGGAACAACCAGGGGGAATCTTACAGACGGTGTTTGGATGAAACCCATGTCCCATATTACAATTCCGAGACTGGACAAAGATTGCAAAGTCGGACAAACAATGGGCATACACTTCCCCGTTGACGTAAGTCAGTCTCACTCCTTTAGTTTTTTAGAAAAATTGAAAATATCTCACATTAGTACTTAATATCATACAGGATTAAGAAAAATGTCTTTATTTTATAACCTTTCCCTATACTCCGTCTAGTATTTTCGATTGTCGAATTCCGATTCACATTCGATAGTTGTCCCAGACAAAATCTGTCCATATTGTTACTAGGATTTGTGAATCCATCTACGGTGACGGAATGACTGAGACAATTGTAGCTCGACCCTACCCGTCCATTCAGTTCGTAGTAGACCAAACTTGCCCAAAAATCTGGTTCTCGATAAGACACGGCTGCCACATTCGGTGGATGAATACTTGGTTGGATGTCCATAGCTTCTGCTCCTTGAAGTTGTTGTTGTTGTTGCCCATCATTGGAACAGATACTGTGTGTCCCATAGTATGGACTCTGAGGGGAATTGAGTCCACTGTCAAAATTGTAGCCAGTCGGGGAATACCCGCCTAACATTTGCGGTGGGGGTTGTTGTTGTTGTTGATGTTCCTCCTGTCCATGATGTTCCTGTGATGGAGCATATTCACTGTACCTCGGGACAAGGACAGGTGGAAGGATGGCCAGACTCTGAACTCTTTTGTAATGATAAGGGTTGATACAAATATCTTTCAATTTTGCCGAAAATGGGAATTGACAACAATCCAGGGCCTTCAATTCTTGGTGAGATTGGAGGTCAGGCCATCTCCATACACGAGCGTACATGACGTGAGCTACATTATGGATTTTTTTAAAAATATTAAAAAATGTTGACATTTTCTCTGTAATTGTAATTGACCTCAGGACTTACGTAAACCTTTCCGGTGGGAGACTTGGAGCCGGCCATCCAAGCTCCTGGGAATTGTGACGCATTTACTATCCATCCCTGGACAACTGAGAGCCCTTTCCAAATCTTCGATGGCCCCTTTTTTCTTTTTCAATTTTTTAACAAGGGACTCGACAGCTTTTTCAGCCCATTTCTCCTCCTCGTCACCCTGTTTCCAACCCAAAAGTTTTTTGACGGCGGGGGCCGTGAAGGAAAATAAACTATTGAGGGATGTCATGATGATTGTCTTTGACACTTTAAATTGTATGTCAATTCTTGCTGTCAATTTAAATAAACTAAGATTGACTAAGGTGTTCTAAGATTCTCCAGTACCAAGGCTTCACCTCCTCCTCCTCTTCCTCCTCGCAATCGGAGAGTCTAAGGGATGAAGGAAGGGTAGATAGATAGGGACACACAACAAACACAGAAAGAGCATAGAGTTGTGTATCCAAAACATTCCAATCCACCCGAATGCATTTGTGTACACCGTAAGTACATACATAACTGTCTCTGGGGGATGATGGGAAAATTATCTCATGTCATTGAAGACTTGTCAAAATTGTGTTGACTTTGTCCAGAAAAATAAATAAATTTGTAGCTAATAACCCGACCATCCTTAAAATCAAGTTGAATTCCAACCAACTACTACCAGTCAAACCTGGTTTGTTTGGTCAGTCTTTCCTACCACCCACACAGAATCAAGAATGTCCCCCGCATACCTGAGGAGGAGGATGAAATTCCCTAGAGATTCCCATTCCTCCTTGATAGTTTCTCTCAACTTTGTTCTTTACCGAAGGAATCCTCCAACTTTCCATTATCTCCTTTCCCCTTTTCCATGACAGATTTAAGAGAGACAATTAGCAGAGTGAATTTGGGAGTATCTCTGAAGAGTAGAAGAGTAGTCGAATAGAATAAATAAAAGCGATTTTGATTACCATAATTCAATTAACATATGATGGAAATAATGAAGCAATTCAAGGGTCAATCAAGCCAGCCTTTTGGCCTTAAATAAAAGTTTTCTTCTTCGTGACTTGTACACCATTCTAGAATTTCTAATTATGTACAAAACTACACAAGTATCTACTCCCTATGTATTTTCAAATGAAATGATAAAACTAATTTCATCATTCCTAAAATCTAAACTAATTTTGTATTTCAAATAACATTTCGTCCAACTTTTTATCTGATATCATAGGCAAAACTTGAACATTGACCATGGAAAATTGGATAAAAGTTTGAAGAACAAGCTACAGAACTACTTCGAAACTAAATCTTATCTGAGATTCGGATGAGCAAGAGAGAGAGAGAATCCGTCAGACACACAAGTTGAGAACTGAGGAAAAGTTTTTTTTTGTTTGTTTTTCACAGAAAGAAAGATTTAATCATCATCATCCCTATATTTGATACATATATAAATTTTTTTTCACACAATTGGCACATTTTTTTTTGTCTGTCCGAGGTTTCGATTCAAATAGTGAAATAGTAAGGTCAAGGGGTCATCATCATCATCCTTATGCATAATATAGTTTGAGGGTTATTGCAGTGTGACGCCATAATATATTTTCTTTTCTCTTTTTCCATTTTGTCCCGACACTGGACATGTACAGTAGGTCATGTCAAGGGCTATGGTGGGTAGATGACGTTGAGTGCTTGGCCATCGCCTGAGGCCATCGTCGTGAGGGGTTCTCCAGTGTCACTCATCCCTCCTTGTCCAGCCCCATGAAAATTTGAACTGGGGGGCTGGGGAGGAGATCTGGGGGGAGGCTGAGAAATTGCCCAGGCCACTGTCTCCACCTCTCCACCTCCTGAACCTGAGGAGGGTGGGACAGTAAAAGTATTGGCCGCTTCCAAAGCCGAGATTGGTGGCTCTGGATTGAATGAGTCGGTCGAGGTCGTCTGACCCTCCCTGAACCGTTGTTGAAGGGCTCTGTACCGAGCTTCTAACTCTCTTCTTTGTTCCTCCGGATCCATTTTCCTGTCACACGACGAAATACACAACCGCAAGATTAGAAAAATGGTGTTTGGAAAGTGGGTAAATTAACCAGCCTAATTTAAATTGACACTTTCTAATCTAATTCAATTTCCCCCCATCGATTCAGAAATTTTCGGAGAGAAAGTTGGAAGAGAGATTCCTCCTCCTCCTCCTCACCACCGACCGATCCCACTAATTTACTAGTGTAAATAGAGAGGTGGTGAGGAGGAGGAGGAGGTGAGGTGGATTAATTAAATGATGTTCTTACTGTACAACAGGAGGATTGACAATTTTGTGACAGTAGCTGCACCATTGCCAGAGGAGACCCACGACTGCGACAGCCAGGAGGACCAGAAGTAAAATCACAATCCGTTGATCCACCTCCTGTTGTTCTCCTTCCCCCTCGGCTCCTGCATCCTGGTTTGTCAAAACCGCAAATCCCCGACCTTCATCCCCCCATTCCACACCAACCCCATTAATACTTGAGTATCATCAATTCTGAATAGAATTTTAATTAGCTAACTCTCCCACATCCCCTCCTCCAGACTTACCTCCACCATAACGATGTCCAGAACCCGTTCGACTTCCACTTTGCCCATTGCCTTCATTATTTGTGTAAATACAATTGAGCCAACATTTTAATACATTCTTTGTAAAAAGAATTTAATTGAGACGGAGAGAAAGTTTCAAAATGTTTAATGATACTTGGACATGATCAAAGCAAAACATTGACTTTCTTAAATTATGGGGAAATGTATTCTTTAACTTTAACAGTTCAAATTTAAAACTGCCCCAAAAAATTACTTTCACTTTCCGACTTTCATAAAAAAAAATTGTCAAATTGTAAAGTATTTTCATCAATTAAAATTTTTGAAAAATGAATGAGAAAATGTCTTACAAAACCCAATGAGCAGGAGGAGTGCTTGGACTTGGAGGCACGTTGACTGTCCAGTAAAACTCATTTGGCACATGAGACCAACCAGAGAAAGAGAGAGAGAGAGAGAAAATTGTGGAGAATCACATGATCGCCTCAGCACAAACTTGCATTTTCATTTTTTTCAACAAAAAAATGTCTCTTCTCAAGTCAGCCAACCTGACTTTCTCTCTCAGTTTCCTCACTCAATTTTTCTAGTACGGCTGGAAAAAAAATTTAAACAAAATAGAATTTTAAAAACAAATTGTTCCAAAATCCAAATTTTCTTCTTACATGTACTTAACTCTCTCTCTCTCCACACACACATATATACAGCACAACACAACACATGATGCTGAAAGTATCTTTCCCCCTCCTTTCTCTCTCCCCCACATTCCAGCACACTCACTGCTCATCTTTTTCCCAGTTTCACATCATCGCCTCCTCCTCCGCCTTCAACGTCCTCCTCCTACACCTTCGTCCTTGAAACGGTGCAAAAAGTAAAAATTTGCAACATTGCCAATATTTCCCAACAAATCTCCCCTATCCTCCCTCCCTCACCACCACCACCACTTCCACCAACACACACACACACACACACATCCTCCCGCTTCATTTACATGAGTCCAAACTTGCGTATCACCGACTTCCCATTCAAAAACATTTTTTCCCTTATTTCTTTTCCAGCGGGTATCACAGCGCAAATTTCTCAAATTCCAATTAAATTCCCTCGTCTCTTCTTCCCTACCCCATTCCCTCATACCCACACACATACCCACATCCATACACTCAGATGGAGAGAGAGAAAGCAAAACTTTCGAATTCCTCGAAAAGATTTTTAATTTCAAAAAAAATTAATTAATCAATAAATGAGAAGATTAGAAAAGAAAATGTAAGGAAAGGAAAAGATTAAGAAAAGAAAATCTTGTTCTTTCTTTCTCTTACCTTGATATCTTCTTCCCAGTCAAGTCACACACACTCTCTCTCTCACCCTCCACTCACTCACGTCCCTTTTCCCCACACACACTTTTCTCCTCGTCACGTCCTCGTTCCCGTCCTACTTGTCAGCATTCTCAAAGTCTTCTTCTTCAAAAAACAATTTTTTTCTCCTTCTTTACCCTTCCCTCCTCCCGTCCCCTCCTCCCTCTCTAATCTTGTCTCGTCTCCTCCTTCCTTCGTCCTTCCCTTCCCTGCTTCAGAGTGACAGTTGAGTTGAGTGGAAAAATGCAGAGTATGAGGAAAAAATAGGAGGGAAGACGTTCTTCCACAGCCAGGAGAGTTCGCACATCTTCCTGCTTCTTTAGCCTTGACCAGACTAACCTACTTCCAGTTGAGTCTCACTCCCTCCGTCCCTCTCCCTCCCTTTCTCCCTTCCTTTCTCTTCTTCTTTCCCTCAGTCTCCCTTTCTCCTTTCTCGATCCTTTTTCCCTTTTCCCGATGATACAGTTTGTTTGGCTCTGGCCTGCGTCGATCGATATTTGCGCCTTCCCACAGCAT
This sequence comes from Pygmarrhopalites habei, assembly GCA_009870185.1. Taxonomy (NCBI): domain Eukaryota; kingdom Metazoa; phylum Arthropoda; class Collembola; order Symphypleona; family Arrhopalitidae; genus Pygmarrhopalites; species Pygmarrhopalites habei. The sequence continues at coordinate 23,447 of WJFB01001035.1, forward strand.
CCTCACATTCACGTCTCTGTTCTTCTCTTCCCTCTCCTCTTCTCCTCTCTCCTCTCCTCTTTTCTCCTCTCCTCCGTTTTTCCTCCCAAAAATCCTCCACATGGAGACATTGTCTAGTTTTCTGGATGATGCAACGGAGTCCCGTGCCTCAGTCAGGCTCTATAAATTACATTACCTGACGTACAGGTAGTTATCGATCATGAGACCCCCATTAGTACGTCAAGGTGCTCGTGATCCTATCATGCAGTGGCCAAGTAATATCTCCATGGCAACCAACTACTCATCCTTTCTCTTCCATGTGTGTGTGGATGTGTGTGTGTGAGTCCAGTGGGGGAGGGAAGTCAATATAATTACTTGACCATCATGCTAAGCGAACTAACCAGTCCTGACTCGACCCAGTTCTCAAATCCCTGGCTATATGCCTTCGGATGAAATGAAATGGGATCCAGAGAGGAAAAGAATCAAATGAAATGTATATGACGGGAATGGGATGGGATGGGGCGTGTGTGGAAAGTGGGGAGGTCAATATTTTTTAATTATTGTCCTACTTCCAATGGGGTCACAGGTGGAGTTGTTGAAATGGACCGAGGGGTCGTCCGCCAATCGACCGAATGCCAGAAGCAGGGGACAGCGGGAGATTTTTTCGGGGGAAAATTTACATTCTTGAAAGGGAGAGACAGTCTGTACATCTGACAATCTGTACATTTCTGGAATGGCATAAGATGGTCATCACAGCATTGACCCTTTCTTCCTCATCTGGACAGTCTAGACGGGGTCATGAACTGTGTGAAAGGAGAAATCTCAATGGAAAAAAGTTGTAAAGCCATAAGATTTGATTGAAAAGATAAAAAAAAGAGAGAAAGAAAAAGATTCCATTTGTATCCAGGATTCCTGGAGTTTTCTCCATGTATGTAGTTGTTGTATAGTGTATCGAGTTAGTGTACTATACAGGGCGTGGTGAGGGGAACAAATGAAGGTGAAATGGAATTTTTAAATACAGAGATTGGAAGTAGTTTGTGTGGATTCTTTCGTAATTGATCATATCTTATACATTGGATGACTCCAGGAGAAAGGAATCCATCCAATACTCTACAAGTCTCATACTCTGTGTGTGTGTGTGTGTGTGTGTGTGTAGTGTGTATGGGGCAGGGGGGAATCGAATAACCATTTGGTAGTATTATTATTATCCACACGGATAATTGGACTTTGGGAAGGAGTATAAAGTAAAGTAGTACTGAATGTACCCAGGATCAGTTGAAATTTTGTTCAATCATTCACTCTGAGTAAGTAGTACTGGAGTCATTCTGGAGACCAAAGTACTGGAAAGTGGTAAATCCAATTCATAAGATTTTGCCTCAATTCCATTTTCAAGGTACTCTCCTACCTCTTACCAGTTATTTTAAGAAAGATTCAACTTATCGTTAGTTGTGAGCAATTATATTCATCCAAAATTTTCTGTAACTCTTCAAACTGTCATAATCAAAGTTTGGAAATGTCACTCATTTAAAGTCTGCTCTCTATATAGTAAGGCGTGTGTGCGTGGATACTGTACACAAAATTTATATTTTAATTGACCTAAATTTAACAATTTTCCGACGTCATCCCTAAAAGTGTGTTTGCAGTATTCAAATACGGAAGTTTGTACAAGTGACAAATGCCGTCTGACAAAAAGTTAATCTTGAGTGAAATAGCATTTTATTTGTGTGTACAGCATCATCAACATTAGATTGACTTGAAAAGAATTTTTCCTCATTGAGTAACGTTCAACACAGAGCACCAGTAATTTAGTAAATGAGAAGTGAGAGTTATAAGCGGATTATAATTCTGTCACAAAAAAAAGTTTGTTGACACTTGATGCTGTCTCCAAACTAAAAGTTCCTTCCACACACACACTCACACTCTGATGGTCTCTCTAAATTGTTAATCCTCTCTCTCTTGAGTGTGAATGATGATGATTTCAAGTGATGATGTAAATTCGTTGAGCAGGAAAGAGGAGGGGTTATAAAAATGATTTTTTAATTAGCCGTAGACAGCAACCGGGGTAAAGTTTCCGTAGCCCCCATAAGCCTCCGGGAGTTGAGATCTTGGGATTTTTTTGAGGATACCAGGTAACCATTTACTCTTGGTTGTCCCTGTTATTTCAATTCGGTCCAGAGTGTTTCCCAAGAAGGGTCTGGCTGCATTCACCAAAGTCTCTGCGATGAAATTCACTAAAACAAAAAGGGAATTTTAATATTTGATTTGATAATTAATTATTTAATTTCAGTCTAACTGTTTATGATGAATCCATAGTCCATTGTTTTACATGCTCGCTCAACCACAGTCGCTTTCTTGAGTGTGTAAGCCACCGCTGAAAAAAGATAAATTAATTTCATTGATCTGTCTCTCCATCAAAAATATTATTTAACTAATTTTACCTTTGACCGAACTCAGTTGAATAATCGAGTAGTCATTCATGTCAAAGATGAAGACCCATCCCGTGACCGGAGTTTTGGGTGTACTTTTATCCTGGATACTTTTCTGAACTCTGTAAGCCCACTGGTCTACATACTTGTCAAAAATTGACATGGCTTCCTCACCACTGTCCACAAGTCTCTTCATATCCCATTTCCTTTAGGGAGTCAAAATTTCTATTTTCTTTAAATCAGTCCTCAATTGATTTTGAATATTGTGAGTGTGATCATACCCGAATTCAGTGATCCAAATTGGTCGTCCTTCCCCATCATACCCTGTGTGGTTCAAAGATACAAAGAGTAGAAATGACTTACAATATGTAAATTATCAATGGATTAAATAAGATTGGTATTCGTTGACACAAACTCGTCGTCCTTGGACCTATAAAAAGGGAGCGTTTTTTAAATTTCGGTTTTTTTTCGTTCGACTCGTGAGATATCTTTTTGAGTGTCCCATAAAAACTACTATTATCATGGCGGACCCTCATCCAGTGCCAAATTCTGTTAGAATATTAGTCCCAGTGAGACTGACTATTCAAGTACCGGTTCAAGTTGACATGTCAAATCCAGGTCACCCAGAATTTGATATCCCAGACGACGTCCATGTTCCTATCACTGTGGAGATGAAGAATACAATTCAAGCTCAAATTCGTGCCCAATGTCAACAACAGCAAGTGAATCAAAATCCAGTGCCAGCTCCCGTCATCGACGAGTTTCCAATTCCAGTTGAGCCAAATGAAATTGACCCAAATATTCCACCTCGTTTACCTCCTCTACCAACTGGACATGTGGACTTGGAATATTTAGAAACACAGCCCCACCGAATTGACCTGAGTGAGAGAGCTACTGAATTGTTAGACTACACTGCATGGCCTCATACCCCAACTTTTAGAAATCTCAAAGGTCAATCACGACATTTCCGTGGAATTGGCGTTTGGTGGTGTATTCCTTGTGGAACGGTTTTAAAGGGAAAATCACCGTCTAGAGTTTCGAGGCATGAAGATGGACAGTACTGTGACTACCGGAAGAGAAATAAAAATGATTGGTTTTACAGCCTTCTCCTCGAATTGAATGAGTCTCCAGTTGATCAAGATCCATTGAAGCCTATTCTCATTTACAGACTGACAAGAACTGAAGATTTTAAACATTTTTCTCAGTGCTCCGATAACAAGTGCAAATTTGTGTAAAATGACATTAGATGTTCAGTGGATACGATTTGGTACTTTTTATTTTCAACTACCCCGTGAAATAATTAATTGTCATTCTCGCTTCATTATCTACCTAATTTTCTGTCTAAGACATCGTGATGTGATGAGAATTGGATCCACTTCTGAGTATCTAAACTACAGGATTAGTGCTTATACTCTAGATGGACTTAACCCAAAGGAGAAAGCCAGATCAACACTCTTCCATGAACATTTTGATCATCGTTACGTTGCCTTGGCCTTCAGTGGAATTGACAATCCAAAATTTACATTCAAGGCTTCAGATATTTTGTCCCATGAGGAACCTCCTCCCTTCTCTGCATGTAAAATGCACATGAGAGTTATTCCCCTACTCTGTACGGAATTGTCCAATTTAACTTTTTGCCAAAATCTTGCATTTATGGATGCTCACGAGGAAGCTTTTCTTGGTCATCTACATCCCTCTTTGAATCCATCGGAATTTGCCAACGCAATTGAGTCGCAAGCTCACGGTGACCAAGTTCCACCTCCTGATCCATGAACATGTCCTTTCACCACTCAAAATGGTCCGTGTGCACAAAATCTTGAAAAGAGATCTCTACTTTGTGCTCACATCAGAAATTCTCATCCTCAAGGAATGCTAATTCCACCACCATGAACTAATAATTACATTCAAATCAACGGCCCTTTTAAGGGCCACCAAAGTTTCCAAAGAGCAAAATTAATATTATAAGTATTTGAAATGATTACCGGCTTTGTAGTACGGGTAATTGACTATGATCTCTTTTGGAGCTTCCCAGACGTCGAAATCCACACCCTGGAAATTTGTTGTATTAATAGAGGAGGAGGAGGAGTGTCATTAGATCTCAATTAGTTAACGACCTCCTCTCGTTATGTCAGTAAATAGTATAGAGACGACTATGTAAGTACCTGAGTATTGTTGGTGCTGTCGATGGTGTTGTTGTTGTCAGTGGCACTGGAACTCAGGACGTAGTTGAGGAGGAAGAAGAGGGCAATTAGGGACTTGTATTGCTTGTTCATTTTAACGAGCTTCCTCAATATTCATGGGATGGACGGATGTTGGCTGGGACGAGAGTGAACTGGGCAACAAGACAAATTTTACTGAAGGCAATTTTTCCGAGTCAGGGAGACTCAGACTGACTACAGGAATTAAATTAACATTAGTTCATAATGAGAAAATAGTCGTTCTTCCCTCCTCCTCCCTAATTGTCAAACATTATAAACTAATTAAGGATGGTCGGGTGATAAGGAGGTGTTAGAGAATCAAAAATCTCATCATCATCATCATCATCTCTCCAACTTTACTCACCGTCTAATGGAATATTTTCTTCCTTTTCAAATTGACAATTAGACAAAAATTCTGAGAGTGAATGGGAATGATGAAATTGGTACTGAAAAGAGAGGGACATTTAAAACTCCCATTTTCCTTTGAATGTACTAAATAAATAATTTACAAACTACTCAATTAAAAGATTAAAGTTGTGCTTCCACACTCAACATAATAGAATCATGATTCTTAAACACGTGTTAATATTTTCGTAGGCTAAGAGGACAATTTTGTCAACCAGAAAAACTTCAAACAATTTTATTTCAAAAGAACTTGTGAAAAATTTCGAGGAAAAAATAGAAAAGGGAGAATTTTTGGTAGGAGAGAGAGAGAAAGTGAAAATATTTTTTGGAGGTATCAACCCTTTTTTTTCTTAAAAAGAAGAGAAATTCGGAGCCAATGGGTAAATGGGTGTGAAGGATTTTCTCCCGTCCGAGTTTCTCCATTTACGAAAATGTTAAATAATTGATTAGTTTTTTCTCCGCTGGAAAGTACGTATATTCGGGGAAATGGCAGGTTTTTCCCCCCACGGGCACGTATACATGCCGTGGGCCACGACATGGATACATTTTACAGAATATTCTAGTGGAGGCTGGAGTTATTTTATGATGCGACGTTCTATTCATGTCATGTAGGACTCTGGGAAAATCTGTTTCCCACGTGTCTTCTGCTTTCACCATCCCATCCTCCTCCTCTATCCCATTGTTGAACAGTACATACCCTTTTTTCCAAAAATAATCCTCATCTCCTTGAGAGTCAGAGAGGAGAAGGATCTTCTAAAAAAGCCCCATTGTCATTCAGCAACAGTCTCCCGAATTTTCTGACAGAAAATTACAAACACTGCCAAAAATCTGTGTGTGTGTGTCCGTGTGTGGAGGAGGATGTAGCCTAAGGCCATGACCAGGTAACTCCATGCAACAGGATCCAAAGGGTCTATTAGTTATTCTGACTGTGAACTCCATCCTTGTTTAACATTTTCCTCCAAAAATCCTCCAAAAACATTTTTCTCCGTCATGAAGTCATCCGCCACGAGTCAATGAAATTTTACTCACCTTCTCAATTGCTCTCAATTGGTGAGGTCACGACTTACCAACGAATTCTTCCGTCATTCAGAACACTCGCACTTGATACAATCTCAATTTACATTGTCGAAAAGGTCAGCAGATAGTTTTGAATGATTTACAAGAAAAAATGCTAAATAATGCGGGTTTTTTCTTCTCACTCAGATTAGGACTTTTTTCAGAGCACCAAGTACAAAGGTCAAGTACCTACACACATCAGTCACTCGACAATTTGTCTTGTTATTTTCAAAACAATTGAATGACATCATTCTTACCTTCGATGGACATGACAGATTTTGTACAAGTGGACAATAAAACCTCCTTAGAGCAAAGGTCAAATTCGGATTAGTCATGTTAAACCCTCTTCCTCTGCTGGTATTACATTTCTTGTGTTGACTGCAAACTCAACAAAAAATTTTTTGTGTATAAAAACAGAGTAGAAGTAGGCGAAGAGTGTGTCATAAATTGTAGGCTCAATTGTACTCAAATGTGAACACAAATTTTTTTTTCTGTTTTGATTAATGAACCCACCACCCAGCTTTCATGGAGGCCTTCTGAACTCGAATACACATGTAATATTTCTGTAAAGAAGTACATTAATTTTTTGTTTGTCACAAAAAAAAGTTTTGTTTACATTTTGCTACTTTTTTCCACACACACGACACAGAGGCATTATACTACAGTACAGACACACGCTCTCCCTTTTTTGTTCCTTCGTTTCTTGTATTTTTTGTGCACTCCTCCTTTTACACTTGGACTTGGGTAAATGGTTTTGAGGATGATTGTGTATGTAAGTGTTTCAATTGAACCATCTTCATTAAAAGTCTAAATGATAGTCACAAGTCATCACCTCCTGCTCCTCCTCCTCCTCCTCCTGGTCTTCATTATGTACAATAGTCTCATCAGACTCTCGAGATGAATAATTCCACAATTACTGTTCCACACTCCTCAATGAACTACACAATGGTTCATCATGTGTCTATGTACTGAGATGAAGGAGATTGAGATCGTTTGCAGAATAGAAAAACTTCATCTCAAAGATTACCATCTCTCTGACATTCTCATTTACAATTCTTCAACTTTCAAATTGACATTTAAGAAACAGAAAAAGTTGACGAGCCACTCCATGAAGAAAGTAATCAGTGGAAAAAATGTATCAATCCATTTCACCTCAATCAGTCTTCACACTCACTTCTCTTTAATCTCAAATCATCCCAATTTTCCACATTATCTTTCCTCATCCTCAAGACAATCCATCTCTACCCTATTTAATCCACACTTTAAATAAGGGTGTAATTTTAATAACAATTGTTACCATGTGAATTTTGTACTTGAGGCTGTGACTCTTTTCTTGTCAACTCTGAAAGAAACTTATTTGTTAAATTGTGTATGACATTTGAGGACAAATACAGGGAGGCAAAAGAATATCCCAAAAAGACCGCAAAGTTATTCATGACTCACTTTCTTATGCAAATTCACATGAAAAAGAAAAAAAAACAAGTTGACCAAAAAATTTCAGAAATTCCATTGCAATTCTGTCTTGTTTCCTTTAATTAAATATTAAATATAATACTTTTTCATTTTCTCTCTCTACATATTTTGAGCGTTCCATTCGCAAACCACCCACTCTGACTCTCTCTGCCTTGTATTTGTGTTGTCTCCATTGTACAAAAATAAAATTTTTAACAATTCACATATTTCCACATTATTCAAATTAGTCTTTTTTGTCATCATAAACTACACCTTCTTTGTAGCAAAAAAATTCTTTCTCTCTCTCGTACACACGAAAAACAGAAAACATGTATCCTTTTTTCCCTTACATACCAACTTTAACAAAAAACGACGACGACGAAACTTTAACAAAAAAAATCCACAAAGGTTTTATACAGATATTGTATTTAAATGCGCTCTCGAGTCCATATAAGTATAAGTATGCGAGGGCCTTTACTCCTTCACACACACACATCCTCTACAGCAGTACAGCATGTATGTGTGTGGATGTGTGTCCTGACCCACATCCTGGATCACAAATAAATAAATTATAATAAATGTAATTGCTACTACAACTACAATAACAACATGGATGATAACAACATATCTCACCCTTCTCCTCCCCCACTATAATTCATAATAAATACACTGGGGAGAAAAAGAGGGGAGATACAGATGATAGTGTATAAATACAGTAATACAATAACTTAAGTATAGGATATGTGCGTAGGGAGAGGGAGAGGGGGAGAGAGGAAAAATTTTAAATATTTTCTCAGCAAAAGTGAGAGAGAAGAGAGACAAGAGGGGAAGGGGGGAAGAAGAAGAAGAGAGAGTAAGACAACATAATTTTTTTGCAAGTTCATTAGCTCTGCCTTTGTCTTTTTATCATATTTTGAGTTGAAGTGAAGAACTTGGTAGAGTACAGCAACAGCAGAAACCGGTTTGTTCCTCCTCCCTTGAATTCATACATTTTTCCCTTGTGTCCTGTTCTGTCCCTCTCCTGTCATCAAAATTATAGAAAATGAGGAGTACAACGTGTGTGTGACGTCGTACACTTGTTTCAAATGGCACTACTCCATCCTGAATTTGCACTGCTACTGCTGCCTCCTCTACTCCCTGCATAACTTGAGTATCCCTTCATCTCACTCCCTCCTCCTCTTCTTCTCCCATCATTGAAGCTGGCTCCACTACTCCGAGCACTCGTCACATCTTGATCATATCTTGTCGTATGGAAAGTGTAACCTTTTGACTGACCATGACTCCTACCACTGCTACTCATACTTCTTCCACTGCTACTCCCAAAACTTCTACTTTGGGATGCGGAAGAGGTAGATGGAGATGAGGTATATTTATAACTTCCATGACCCACTGACCCACCGGAAGATAGGATTGTGGGTTTATACTTTGAATAATATTTGTATGATGATGAGGAAGAAGAAGCTCGTGGACTGGACTCTGACTTTCCAGTTGTTTTACTGCTGCTGTAATAATCTTTGTAACTATCAGCAGGGGCTAGAGTGTAACTCCGACTTGTCCCCGAACTCTTGGACGACTTGGTATCATACCGACGACTACTACCCGTGACACTACTCTTTGTCCCCTTCTTTGTATAGCTGGAAGAAGAGGAGGTCACACTGGTACTTGGAACACTTTTAACTACAGTTGTTGAAGCACTCACACTCACAGTTGGTACATACTGCTTGGAAGTGGCTGACTCACTCCCGGTATAAAAATCAAATCGGGGTCCAAGTCCAACATCTCCACGATTGTAGGGTTTGCGACTGTACTTGCTACTTCTGTAACCATGACCTCGACTTCGAGGGTAGTCATAACGTCTGGTGTCGTAAGGGCTCGTCGTTTTTGGATAGTACTCTAGGACGGGTTTGGACAGGCCCATCTCTTTCATGTGTTTCCGGTATGCTTTACTCTTGGAGGAGGATGAAGAAGAGGAAGAGTAAGATGTCCCATCTCGGTGTTTCTTGTGACTTTTTGGTCGTCGGCTTTTACTACTACTTTTGTAAACAAGGGGTCGCATTGTTGAGTATGGGTAGGAAACCGGGTCATCTCGGTACATTTCTCGTGTTGGGAGTGACACGGGCATTGACATGGACATTGAGTCGGATGGTGGGGAATGTTCGTACTGAGTTGGAGGCGAGTAGTAATTGGATTGTGAGTCACCATGATGTTGGGTTTGAGGGGGTGAAGGTGGGTAAGATTCGTGACCTTGAGAAGGACCTTCATTTGGAGGTAGGTAATTGTGGTCGTGAGACGGAGGTGGTGGAGGGTATGAATTGAAATCGGATTGAGGTGAACCGGGATTATCAAATGATGATGAGAATGGTGCCGGGGTTGGAGGAGGATAAGAATTGTCATTTGTGTATGACTGACCAGAGCCAGGATTGGGATTATGATTATTCATTGTGTCGTCATAGGGATAGTAGGGTGGTCCAAAGTTGTCATGGCGACTACCCGTGTCGGACATGATTGGACCTGGTTGCCAAGGAGATGAAGATGAACTAGACCATGAATTTGAGGAGGTGGAGGATGGACCAGGTTGGAATTGAGGGAAGGAGGGGTAGGATGAGGGAGATGATGTGGGGTGCATGTCAAAAGAAGAGGATTGGTAGGATGGGAGTCCGGGTGTTTGGACTGATTGAGGGTAAATGGGTTGTCGGGAGAATGGAGTATTTTGTTGCATGGACTCTTGGAAAGTGAAAGGTCGATGATCATTCAGGAGGAAATTTGAAGGGGATGAACGGACGGGCCATGCTGGATTGATCCCGGACCATGCATACTGAGTGGAGGGGGTAATGGGGAGTGATGGAGAACGGTCATTATTACTGTACATACGTTGGAGGTCACGGTAACTGTGGGTGGCTCTAGATGTGGGACCTAAAGGGTGACTTCCAGGATGGAAAGGCGAGGAAGGGGAAGAAGCGGAAGTCTCTAGGCGTCGTCCATTCATTCCTGGCACTGCTGCAATGACATTGTCCATATTCCGGGAAGTGGCTTGGATGGGAGCCGGGTAACGAACCAGTGGGTGGTCTGGGATCATGTTACCTAGAATTAAAATATTTATACTGGGTTAGGATGACCGGTTTGGTTGGAGTGCGTTTATTTGAATTAGACTTTTTAGGATGGTTTGGGAGACTTACCGATTTGGACGGAGACGTACGTTCCACCGAAGAGAAGTCTCGCAATGTTTCCGATCGGACTTCTCTGCTTCCGGGTTCCTCCTGCAGCAGCTACAATTTTCAAAAAAGGAAATTAAGGATTATTTGACAGGCTCTTTTGAGCTTGATGGAGATGGAAATTCACTTTTGTTGGTTATAAAAAGGCAAAAGTTGGAGTTGCAAAATTCTTTTAGATTTGTAATGAACTAAATTTCATAGCCAATTTAACGTACCTTCATCTTCTGTTGTATTTTTAGGAGTTTCCTCCGTCAAATCATTTTTTGCAGTGACAACTATCCACGTACATGCCTGTAAAATTGTATTGAAAATTTTTTTGCACATCCAATCAAGTAATTTTTAGACAATTCAAAAAAATTTGAACCACTTTGATGCTCTTCATCTTCGTAATTGTATTTAAACCTCAATTTTCCACTACTAATCACTTTCACACTCGCAATTTTTTAAAAAATGATTTGCTTAAATTATTAAATGATAAAGACAACAAAACCCGTCATCCCACTAATCACTCCATTTTGTACTCCATTTTTGACTCACCAGGTACAAGATCCAAATAGTAAAAACGTTTCCTCCACTCAAGCACTTCATCTTGACAACAATTAGTTTTCCTCAGAATAATCCAATGGATGGAATTGTGAACTCCCACACACATAATTAAACTCACTCATCCCCCATCCAAAAGGGTGATTTGGAAATTTCAGACAAAAATATATTAAAAAATCCTCAAAATCCACGCATAGGAAACGAAAGATAGAGAAAGAAGAACACGGAAAATCCTTTTGTTGTTCACTTCTAGTCCTCACGAGATGTAAATGGACTTTGATTATTGTTTTTACCCCAGACTACCAGAGCAGAAGAGGACAACTGACTACTATTCTCACTAACAAGATTCAATCTTGCACCCTTTCATGTCCTCAGGTTAAAAAAACCAACCAAGAAGAAGAAGCTTTTTTCCCTATAACTTTTACACCAATACACATGATTCACTTGACTCTCCTCCTCATACCAAGTATCAAGTCATGTGTGAGGAGAGTCGGTCAAAGGAAATGAATGTAATGTATGGGATGGGAGAGGAGAAGAAAGTGGAAATTTATATATTTTTTCCGTGCCTCATGCATTTCATACCGGTTTGTCTCAACCCACAAAAAAATGGCCAATATCCCTCTCACCTCCTCACTCTCTTCTATCCTATCCTTCCCATGACAATGCACTCTTCACTGTCTCTTGGTTGTACATTCTGGCTGTGGGTCAAGGTAAAGGGCGAGTACGACGACGACAAACCTCAAGGAATACAAAGAAGAAAAAAAGAAGGGGAGGAAGGAGGCCGCCGCCGCACATTCATCAGTATTAAATTAACATGGAATATCATATGAACTAAATAATAATTGACAATTATACCCACCATATCTATATCTTCATCCCTACACCAACACACACGTCACACACACACGATAATCAGTGACTGGGCATGGACTAGCCAAACGACAATTTTACAAAATTTCAAGTTCTCCCAACCTCCCCGTCACTTTCATTTTCACAGAATTGCACCAAACCATAAGGATTATGGAAGGTGTTTGTTAGTGTGTGTGTGTGTGTGTTGTATCAATGTTGATATTTGTGGTTCATTGAGTGGAGATAAATACGAGGAGGTACACAGTAAATAGTGTGATTACTACTGGTGTACAGTATGTAAAAAATTCCACTTTCCACCATCCCTCCAATTCCTCCTCACAAATTTTTTCCCTCCTCACCCAAAACATCAGAGCCTAATAAAGTCACCACAAGTTTTCACTTTTCTTTTGTTTTTTCATATGATAATTCAAATCTGCTCAACTACAAACACACACACATGGGTACATTGAGTGAGCACACAGTGCAGCCGTGTGTGCTCACTGTAATTATTATTTTAACTAGGATTTTTGCATGAACTTATGAGAATATTCGAGTCAAGGGGCGGATGATCATGTACAAAAGCACACACACACTCTCTCTCTCTCAAGTGTGTGTGTGTGTGTGCTGACGTGCCGGAGGACTGACAGCGGCATGTAAATGCTTTGAGTGAAGCTGTTACAAGAGTCGTTTTGATTTAATTGGAAATTGGGGGGAAAAGAGAGTGAGGAAGGAATATCAATTGAGGACTATCATCATAAGGAATCATGAATTCATGATTCCTTAAAGAAATCGATGGGGATTGCGCGTGAAATAAAATTATATGGACAGTGAGCGTTGAATTTTAAATGTTCGGAAAGAACAGTTTTAAAATGATTTTTTTGATTAAATCCTCCACCCTGTCCATCTGCGTGTTTACTTCCTTCCAATACAAAGACAAACTAGGTATGATAGTTTAACTATCGCGAAACAGATGCACACTCATTTGTAATTAATGAGAGTGATTTTGAGAGTGAGCCAGATTTTGAGTCAGACTCTGACACACACGTACAATAGTCAAATCCCAAGGCACGATTCAACAATACATTGTTCTTTTGATCTGTGACTCTGACTGCATATTAAAGAGAAGAGACGGTGAAATAGAGTGAGGGATGAGTCCTCCTTTATTTTTGCTTTGTCGAGCGTGCAAATTTGCGAATACTGGTGATTGAAACGTTTGTGTGTGTAGATGGACGTGCCAATAACGTGCAAATTTTAGGAGTACATAAAGTACATAAAAGAGTAGAGAGGATGATTGTAGAATTTTGTACGCCGTTCACACCTCCATTTTCTTTGATGGAAGTGCAATCAAGCTAATTGTTCTGGATAGTTGTAAATGGTTGAAGGGTTAAATTGAACACGTATAATAATTTTTAAAAATGGTGAGAGTGTCTTGGTATTGAAATATTTTCAGAAAATAGACTGCAGTCAAGAGGATAAAAGGAAATTCTGGCAAAATTTATGAGTGGGATTATGTCAAATGTCAACTCCCAAGACGTTCGTTTTTGGTGGCCACTGTCGATGTACTGTGACCCATACGGGGTCAATTAATTTGTCTTGACTGTCTTCCACCCCGTGAATAACAATGAAAGTGGGGGCTAATGAGATTTCTGAGTTGGAAAATTAATTTAAATAATGAGGATGATGTCCAACTAGGACAATTTATGTCATCAAGCAATAAACAGGAAGTTGTCTCATTTGACTGTGAATGACTATCGAAGAGTATAGAAGGGAAATGACCACATACACATCAGAATGTACATACTATTTACATATACGTAGTAACAGGAGTCAAATCAAACTCAGAAAATTTCAAACTGGCTCCTTGTGTTTAATGTATTTGTCTAAATTGTCCTCATTTGTATGGACAGTCTGACATTGACACAGTCAGCGTTCACTTTTTTGTTCTCTCTCTCTAGCTTCATTTGTTTTCTTGTCGAAACAAATGTTTTTTTGTGTATTGGCACGGCCGCCGCTTTTACTCTGTAATTTATATATGGTTGACTATATGAAAGCCGTTGGCTGTGTGAACTTGAACTTGACGAAATGTTTGGAATGTAATTATGGTGGTGAACACACTTGGGTCTCATTTGTATTTACACAAAACGTTGCATGTTTTTCGAAAAACTTGTATACATGCTTTGGGATTTTTTACATTTTCGTGAAATCATTTTTTGACAATGGGAACCGGATTTTTATCTTTATTTAGACTTTGACATGACAATTATGAGGTGTATTTTAATAACTATAATTTATTTTAGTATTTGTAAGTTTGTAAGTAAATTTTCAATTAATCAATTTGAAAGGTCCGTTACAACTTGTAACTTACAAGAATGAGTCTTGAGGATACGGAATATTGATTTGACAATAATTTTTTTTATTCATTGTCGTGTCATTTGAAAGCCTGTCGTTTTTCGAGTTAAAAGAGAAGTAGAAAGTCTGAGTAGAAGACTGATCACAGTTGCCAAAATAAAAGATTAGAGAAAGACCAGTAGCAGTAGTAGTGTTGTCAATGTCAAGGGTCAAACAAATTATCTAGGTGAGAGATCAATTTTGTTGCCATCGTTTCTGTCAAGAGTTTGAAATTAATTATATGACAATCTAAAGAAAATTCGAATGTCATCATAAAGAGAAAAAAAAGAAATTGTTCAGTACTTTAGTCAGTGACATTTTTCTGTCACTTGACTGACATGCGATGTTTTGTTTCCCTTTGTCTAACATTCGAAACAGTTTGTGTAAAATTAGTGACGATTAATATAAGCTAATAGCTATGATAGAAGGTTTTGAATTTAAAATTTCTGTATAATTTTGACCCCAGATTCTTTTCCCCTTTCGCGACCTCACAAAAAAAAGTTGTGTACATTTGCTTCAGTTTGGTCTTCTTAACTGAAGAAGGGTACAAAATTGACAAAAATGGACGTAGATAAATTTAAAGAGCAATTCAAGTCGAATGGTAGAGATGCTGATGTAAGTTTTCCCATTATAAAAAACTGCTAATCCCTTTCTCTCTTAAAAATTAAATGAGTTTCTTTCCCACATCGGAAGGAGTTACGTCGAAAAAGAATGGGAGAAATGGTGGAGTTGAGGAAGGCGGCAAAGGATGAACAAATCTCGAAACGTCGTGGCGTCGAAGAGGATGACTATTCATCGGATGGCAATGATATCCCTATCACACCACAAGAGCAACAAGAGAGAGTGGTCAAAATCACAATGATTGATCAATTAATGTCTGGACCTGACCCAGCTCAACATCTTGCTGGTTTAAAAATGGCTCACGACTTTTTAAAAACTGTTCGACCCCGTCCAATCGATGTGTTTGTAGTTTATGGCCTCATCCCAAAATTAGTAGAGTACCTCAAATGTGAAGGGTCACAAGAAATCCAGTATGAGGCAACCTGGGTCCTCACATCCATCACTTTTGGAAATCATGCCCAGACATTGGCTGTAGTCGAAGCTGGAGCTGCACTCTTAGAATCTCCGGGTAAAATCTACTCTCTGGGGTGGAAAGTTGGTTTTCCCGCACATGCTTAAGCATAG
>WJFB01001036.1:0-19856 GCA_009870185.1 Pygmarrhopalites habei
TGTTGTTGTTGTCATTTGACTATTATTATTTTACATAAAATTTCACTGTGAATTTTTTTTGTATACATGTCAACAGAGAGGAGAAGTTTACGACATTTCGAATTTTAACATTTGTCGAAGATACAAACCATTTATTTCATTAAGTCATCCGATGGAAATTCGATTTGTAAAGGAGACAAGAGTTGACCCAGTGGAAGATGATGCATCATTGGCCATGAAGTTGGAGTATACATTTACACCTCTCGATGAACTGCAGAAGATTTCAGTCTCATCATGCGTTGGCAAGTTACTTGTTTGTTTTGATTATATAAAACTTATATAAAACTGTCTAATAGTTTAATGTTTAATGTTGTAGATATTCTGACAGTCGTAAAAGAAGTTGGTCAACTGAGAAGCTGGGAAGGGCCTGATCCAGATCGAACCAAGCCGCCCGGTACCGTAAAAACTTTTTACGGTCGGGACATTATTCTTGTCGATGATAGTCTTTACGAGGTTTAAAATTATTTGTAACACTAATAATAATTTTTTGACACTTGTAAAAATTCCTAATTGTTGTACTTTTTATAGCTATTTCTCACTCTGCGTCAGGACAGAGCCAAGAACTTTGTTGCTCAAGTTGGAGATTCCTTTTTGGGTCACAACCTCAAAGTTGTCGTCTCCTCTGAGAATGGATGGAGCCGGAAGTATATTGCCATGCTTCTTTGTTGTGACATTGAGGTGATTCATTAACTATTTTTTATAATGTAATTTATAAATGATGTCATGACAAAAGTTGACACAACACTTGCAAACTCGATTATTTTCACAAAAAAACCTGCGGAGGAGCCCGCAAAATCGGACGTATCGTCATTTCCTGACGTGATTTTGATGAGAGTAGGCTCATTGGAAAGACGATGAAATTCCGGTGAGGATGGATGTTGGTCAATTTTTTTCCCATGTCGGGGTCAAAAGTGGCCAAGGGTGGCGCCAATGACCTGACAACTTCTGACACCGAGGTTCAAAAAATGTGGCCACCACCCATCCCGACCAAAATTTCATCCTCTTTTCAATGAGCCTATTCCCATCGAAATCCAGGAAATGACAATACCTCCGGCTCCTCCAGAGAATTTTTGTAAAAGTGCATGGAAGGTCCTCCTCCTCACATAAATAATAATAATTTTATTTATTTAACAGATTAACAGTGATCGCCCAGGCGTCCAAGAACAACGAGACTGGTTTGAAAATGAGGGTCAATTCTTGTCATTTGAGACGGTACCACTGTACTCACGAAAACCCATTAGAATTGTGGCCAACAAAGCTTTTGACATTGAAATCCAGACGCCTCGGTTTGGTGATTTTGAGTTTGCCAGAAGAATGAGAATCATTGATGCCCCTCATGGATTCCAACTACAATGCAAAATGTGTAACGCAAGAGTACTTTTGAGAGAGGAAATGGAAAAACATTTGACTGGACATGCAAGTGACTATCCCCATCAATGTGACGAATGTTCTTTTACTCAAAAATTTATACATCCACACCATAATCCTCATCCCAAAGTCCATCACAAAATTTATCAAATCAATGGAGAGGTTGTTATCCCATATGAACCAAAGAAAAGGTTTACAATCGAAGAGGTTCTGGCCAAAGTCAACATTGAAAAGACTGTATTGCAAGTCAAGATACTCCCGTTTCAAAATGGTGACCCAAAGTACGGTCAACGGTTCAAACTGGGACAACAAGGTCAAATGTGGCAATGTAAAATTTGTCTGGGGCGCTTCAATGGCCTTCAAAACATGAAGGATCATCTTTTGGGTCATGTTGGACTCCCGGGTGAGCAGTCCTGTTGTCAAACCTGTCCATTTTTTAGTTCGCTACACTCTGGTCGTCATACGGCCATTCATGGTGCAGAATTTGAGGATGAAAATGGAATGAAATTGATGCCCATGAGTTCAACTGCAAGATTTACACGTGAAGAAATTTGTCAAAAAGTTGTGGTGGAGGAGGAGGAGGTGGACCAAGAGGAAGGAGTCGTCACACTGGAGTTGAAGAGTAAAGCCGAGGGAGACTACAAATGGACATTTCGAGCTTTGACTGAAGGACTACGGTTCCATGTGTGCAAATTTTGTCTGGCAAGAATGCATCCAGAAATTATTGAAGACCATCTCCTACGTCATCGAAAACGTCCCAAAGAAAGATCTCACATCTATGAAAAATGTTCGACGTGTGGAATGTTCACGAGTACCCCACAATTACATGGTAAAGTTCATGAGAGGGAATACGTAGACCAAGATGGGAATGCTGTAAACCCAGTTCCTCTTCCTCGTGGAATTACAAAAGATGATTTATTGTCAAAAATCACAAAGGAAGACTTGGACAAGACTGAATGTCTAGTCACAATTGGACTGGCCAGAAAAGGAGATTTTGTCAACAGCCAAAGAGTCACCAGGGAAGGAGAAACCCGCGCCTGTCATCAATGCAAACTGTGTTTGTTTACTTTAAGAGCCGGTTCACAAAGTAGTCGCCTAGGGATTCACCTCAAATGTCATCGTCGGAATAAAGAGACAGATTTGAAGTGCAAGTACTGCCACTTTTACTGTGACCCTAGTAATTGCTCCAAACATCAAAGATGTCATTCATTTTCGTACTATCAAATGGTTGATGGAAATAGAGTGGAAATTCTACCTGACGCTTCATTCAATGGATCCTGGGATGAGACTATTTTGATTGCAAAAGTTTGAGATTTTTCTATACTGTATATTATATTACACACACACAAACATGATTATTGGATTCTGTTGTCTACAATGAATTATGATCATACACTTTCTTATTATTATTTCATGTCCTAAGTAAGCTTTGTCTTTGGGATTCAGAAAATAATGCAATGAATTTTATTATTGAAGCTATTTGTATTGCTGGACATTTACTGTATTTGTAATGTGAGCAGGGGTTATTTATAAAAATAAAGTACAAAAAAACAATTCTCTCTCCTTCAAATAAAAAGTTTTACTTTAATCAAATATTCAACATGCACTGAAATCATAAAAACGGCGTTAAAGTTGCAAAATTTATTGTTAGACTTTGACGCCACACACTCACTCAAAATCTTGGCTAATCAATTTTACTAGACAATAAGCACATATCACGAGACCCCCCGCATTCCACTCTGCCCCGACCAATCAGAAAATATGACAATCTAGCCTAGTGGTAGAAAGCCCGGTAAAAAAAATATTTTTCCTTGGTGCCGCATCGGACCCTTTCATAGACAAAACACAGAAGATTTTCATTAGCTTTATCAGTCATATCATTCTATTCCGAACGTAGACAGTGGAATAATAATTTTGTTTTCCAACCTTGCTGCATCAATGAGCCAATATTGAACCAAAAGCTGTTCAACTATGACAAAATAAGAAAGAGAAAATAATCAAAAAAAAATAGCAGGACAAAACATAAAAAAATTCTGTCAAGCAGTAGTAAATAACAACCGAAAATTGATTGACGAGATCCTCTTTCGTGACGCAGGGATGAATATTACCCCACTCAGACGGTGAAACCCTACATCACATTCTAGACTCTTTAGACAATGTGCCCTTAAAATGTCTCATCAGTAAATTCAATTTCAAAGTCTGTCACTCCAGAAATACCTCGCCAAAATAAAGAGAACGATGGAGACTCCGACCACTGCTAGAAGCATGTAGATCCAAACGTCCAAGGAAAATGGAGACAAGAACGAGTACAGGGACGGAGACTTGACATCACTGAAACAGAAAGCATCAGCTCAACCATGGGAAATTAAGGCAAGTCTCAATAAATTATTTTTTATGTAGAAAAATAACTTACGGAACAACATGTAGAATTGAAATGCCCAGATTCATAAAAGGCATCGTAAAATCCACTAGAATTTTTAATTTTAAAAATGTAGTAACAACTTTTCTCATTGACCTTGATTCCTTGTATCTCTGGAGTCACTTACCCACTTCCTGTCGGTCTTTATTAATCGTCAAGTCTGCCACAGCTAAATCAGCCACCTGTACCGGTCAAAATGTGCACACAATAATTGTAAGTTCACGATCAACATTTTTGAATGATTTATTTTCCATTAGTTACATTGTTTAGGACTTCGGCAATCATTCCATTCCATTCACCAGTGACTAAGTAAATTAAGCATATTTTCAGTTTTTGTTTTGAAAGAATATGGTTTTGTCATTCAAGGGAGAAAGAGAGAGAAACCTTTATTTCCATAATTGCCATCGTTGACAGGTTTGATAATGTACGAAAATCCAAGTCGAGTTGACAATCTTTTGATCAAGTCCACTGCAAAGCCCTCATACCTTGCATTGCCCACAAGAGGAAACTCGGATCTTGCTAACATGGTGAATGGATTGTTCTGAAAATTTTAATGAAATTATATTGTGTGAATGAGATTGAGGTGATCTATAAATGGCATTCAAAATATTGAAATATACAATGATCGTGGTGACGATAAAAGTTCGATTTTTAATATCCAGTGTCTCAATTTCTTCTCGTGATATTTTGAGTGTGGGTCTTGTCCAGTTGAACTTGGACGCTACAAACTGGAGAAAAACAGAGGAATCGAAAGATCACTTTTGTACACTTTTGTCCAGTGTCCAGGAAATAATAGATCCTTACCTTTGAGTCCCATGTGCCAATTTTGACGAGTCCCTTGATTCAAAAATTAAATCATTTTTAGTACAAATTCCGGGGTAATATTGAATAAAAAGTGAAAGTGGTTACATGATTGTCCTTCAGTTGAACAACATCCAGACTGACATCCGTCCTAAATCCAGTGGTATTGAATTGAATTAGTCCAGTCAATCCTTGTAGTTGAACCTGTAGAGTGAGTGAAACAATTAAGTTAATGAATTCAACAAGTATTTAGCCAAAAGTGACTCACCATTTTCATGTAATTAATTATGGAGTATCCATGTGGCCACGTCTCTGTTCCTTCACAGTTTAGTCGTTTTACTTCAATCCGTTGACTACTATCCAGGACATGCAATGCTTTCCCCAATAAATAAACTGCGTCATACATTAAAGCTGTCTGGGTCTGTCAACAAAGGAAGATTAATTATTGAGTCATCATTTGTCATTTAATTCAAAGCCTAGAAAGACTGCATGACAGTTTGAACCTTAATTGTAGGAATGTCAGTCTGTCTGTCCCGATTTCTAGATGACTGATTAGGATTGAAGGATTTAAGAACAGCCTGGACTTCCGGTCTTTGTGGATCAACCAACCTTTATTATTTATAAAGTTCAAAAATTAGTTAACTATTACAAAATTGAGGATATTTTTAACTTGCCTTAAAGCTGTTATATTGACTTCTGCATGTTTGAAGTCATCCAAATTGATTGTGTGGAGATCCAGGGAAGTCAAAATGAAACTGTACTTGTAAGTCATGAGTCCGATTTGTTGTGCTTGCTTTAGGACTTGTGGTATTTTCGATTCCTCGCAGTCTATTAAAGAAATAATAAGGCACATTAAAGGGAAATTTTATTGGAGACAGTGCAGTGCATTGTTGAGCTTCGACGCCGTCTGAATGAATTTACTTATAATTATTTTTCAGAGCAAATCTTACCTATTACAATATTTTTGATGTCTGTCTCTCGCAATATTTCACGAAATAATTGTCTAGGATTGAGAGTGATTAGTGTTTTCTTCCAGTAAGGATTATATAAACGTACAAGTTCTATATTCGTACCTGTAGTCAGTAGGGAGTTGTCTTAAGAGTGTCCTTCGTCTTGGAGGAGAGGATGCTTTAATCAAGTCCTACAAATAAATATCATATTGGATTTTTTTGAACGAAATAAAATTGAGAACACAGATATTAATTAATTAACTAACTCACTTGAAGCTTGAAAAGCCCCTCGTCGTTTTCGTAGATGATGACATAAGACTCCCATCCAAAAGCCTCGACCAAATCACTGAATGCCTACGGGCGTAAGTTTGAAATTAGACAACTTTTCCACTAAATGACGTATTTATATAGATGAGTGGAAATTGTGTGTGCTTTACCCGACTGAGTGTGAGCGGATGTGGATACAAGTTGATTAAATAATTTTCTGTCATTTTCGTTGGGTCATTCAGAATGAAAAAAACATAAGAATGAAGCTTCAAATGAATCACTAATTCATGATGATGAGAATCCTTACCTTTACGAATCCTGTGATCCCACTGCAAAAACAACCAAAATACATGCAAGTAATTTCACTACAAAATCCTGCCAAATGTTTCTTCTTTTGGAAAATATGATTTGTTAATGGTGAAACTATTTGCACTACCTTTGTTTCCACATGTGGAACTACAAATAATTAAATGAGATTAATATTAATTAGTGTTTTTTTAGTTTCAAGTTATAAGTTGTAACTACTCAGCTGGAGAGAGAATAATTATGGCGTTGGTTGTTACCTTCAAATGCGTCACATATCGACTGGACATGACTACTCCTGTTTATTAAACGAACAGATTAAAATATCATTTTATCCGAGGATTGCTTTCCACTGACAAACACACCACTTTCACTTTCATTAGAAAATTAATGTTAGACGCCGCTCATATTAATTATGTAACATGACTTTGTATCCCATTGAAATGTAACTAATAAATTTTACAGATGTAGACGAGCGGCGTTGAAGCACAGCAAACTTCTTAATGAAAGTGAAAGTAGCGTATTGGCCAATGAAGTGTAGGAAAATCATGTCCATTTCACTAAAGTTTAGTATAATTCACCCTTCATGACTCTGAGGACCAAAAACTGCTGTGACTCCAGAATTCAACATGCCACAAACTGAATCAACAAAATATTGATTGCATTTCAATCACATTTTTTAAAAGAAATTATTGTGGTAGATTTTATTGTGGCTTACCATGTTTTCCAGCAAGAGCAGAGTTTGCCACATTGACTCTTTAAAATATTACTCAGTTAATGTTTTGATACATAGAAGCCTGAGCTTCTTGAGAAAGAAATGGGAAAATAATTACCTTTCAATCCTCCCCTCAAATTTTGATCTTGGTAAAATATTGTAGTCTTCATTGAGTCTTTGAATAGCATTTTTGAAAGCCCTGGAAAATGACAAATTAGTTTAAAACAGAAATTGATTGAATTTTTTGAAATCTTAACCAGCTTACGTTTCATCTTCATTTTGGTCTGGCTCAAATAATCCACCTGTGGAAGAAAACAAATAATTTTTTAAACAGTCAACATGAATATTATTCAGTAAATATTTACAGTGAAAGCTGAAGCTCAAAATAAAAAAAGTTAAATGAGCAAAGTCAAGTTTTGTTTTGGTTCACCTAAAGGAATGACTTGTGAGTGACCTGGAAGTGAAAAGAGTGTGAGTACTAGGAACAAAGATGCTCTCAGATGATTCACCCCTTTCATTATTTTGTAATTAACCAATTAATCGGTCTTTTACTGTTTGACTAAGCTCCACGCCATATTGAAGAGTTCTTGTTAAAATTGAATAGTTTAGACAATTATGTACTTGACAGGAGAAGAGCTCTTGTGAGACGCGGACGTTGTGGATAGTTAAGTAAACAGCAAAAGTGGCTACAAAATATTTGACTGCACTCTCTGTCTCGAATGGAAGACCCCCACTCTGAACAAGAGTTGGGGAACGAGTTTTTTTGGCTAAAATTAACCACATGGAAAAACCACTGTTTAGTTTCCTTGTTTCGGGGAAAGTAGATTGTTTAGTGCCAGCTACACATATGAAAGTGACTATAGCCCTTTTTTATTCTGCACTGACAGGGAAAAGATCATTATACTGAGACCGTCTCATGTCATGTTAACAAAGAGGAAGGAGAAGAGGATGCTTAACTCTATTGTGTACAAACATGAGTTGCCCGCTTTAACCAAATGCCATCCAATTCCTCCGTTTCTCTCGTTAGCTTTTTCTACTTCTCACCGAGAACGAGGAGAGAGTCGCACATCTGTTCCCTCCCCAAAAGAAATTATTACGTGAAAACTGAAATACTTGAACCATCCTCTTGAGTCCTCCTCCTCCTCCCTTTAAGGTAACGCGTTGAGACATGATGGTAATAAAAAACCGTCACGATCCGATTTTTATGGAAAGCAGTGCAAAGCAAAAACAAGAATATATTGTAAAAACGGGTGCAGTTTACTTTACATGCATACATTTTTTGGGACACAGACATAACACAGTCTCTGGTTGAGTCGTAAATTCACCGACAAAGGAAAAAGATAACAAGATTCCATATTTAATTGCAAAATGTCTCTCTCTCTTTTATTATTATTTCTTTTCCAGGCCATGTTCACTCTTTTAGCATTTGAAAACTATAACAAGTATTAGTAGTAGTACATCAACATATACGGTATATTGCTTCGTCGTGTAGTGCATTGTATTTTAAGTATTATTATTATCTTTTTTGGCAATCCCCCTTTTCTGTCTCTGCTCTGTTCCCCTTCGATCCATATGTGCTAATTTTTATGCACAAAAAATTCATTTTATGTAACATTCTGAATCAGAGTCATAAACCATGTGAATGCCTACTCATTTTTTTCATCGTCAAACTTAAAAAGAGTCATCCTCTACTTTAGCTAACTGAACAAAATAAAATTCAGATCAAGGGGAGACGAGCTGACACAAAAAACAATTATTTTTTAAAAAATCTCAATTTTATGCTTCATTGGACACACATAACAATGTCTTTGTCAAGTTCAAAACAAACTCAAGTGACCCGGCTGCGTTTTGTTTACAGACCCGAGATCCGTTGAGGGTAAGCCGAAAAAAACACTGAGAATTGACAGTACAATTTTACACTGTGAGTCCTTTGTGAAGCACATTTTTGATTGTGTTGTATTGATAAATTCAAATTTTTAATTAAATAATTAGAGTGAAAACTTGTGGGTGAGAAAATTGTACCACCGTCATTGAAGTTTATTCTCTAGCAACACTTATCATCCTACGTAGATAACAATAGTCATTTTGATTAAAATATATGCGTAGTATGTAATGTAGTAATCAGCAGTAAGTTAAATAGTCTTTGATAAACTTTTCCCTTAGTAGAAACTTGATCATCATCACTCTCGTCTGGCTTGTATTGCATTCGATTCAAACGTACTCTATTTAATACTTTTGTATGTTTCTTCTCCTCTCCTCTTGTGTAAAATTAGGCAGCCAGTGAGTCACACGGCCATGAACAACGTTGACGACTAAAAAAGGCATCTTTGGTTTTGATTAAAGGGGTACTGGGTCCCTTGGAAAGGCAAGGTATGGGACGCTTCCGCCTTCGGATGCACTTGCATCAACTAAAATAAAAATGATTACAACTGAATTAAATAAAAAATCTCTCTCTGGTTATGCTAGAGTCAAATTGAGTATACCCAGATTCTTCTTCCTGATTGGTTTCGTTTCCCCTTTACACTGTAAAGCGAATCTAAGCTCTTTCCCCATTTCTGCCAACAAGGACTCCTTCAAAGAAAAACAATTTTTATTTTTAAATAAACCACACTCAACTTTGGTGAAGACCAGTTAGTTGATTAATAAATTTAGTATACATCATTCTCAATCATCTCTTCTTTCCTACTCGCTGCATGGATTTTTAAAATCATTTCATTTATGTTAGTCCCATTTAACATTAGTTAGTTCATACAGGGTCGAATGTTATCATTTTGAAAATTCATTACGCCTTCGTTTTGAGCCAATTTTCTGGATTTCCAGAGAAATTCTACAAAGGCCATGATGCAAGCCAAGCCGCAACCGCCCAAAAGTACCACGAACACACCACCGACATGACCTAGGGTCAATGGTTGAGCACCTCCACTTGACATTATTTTACCCTATAAATACATATTATTTAGAGAATGGTCGATAGAAAAGAAAGTCCCTGACAAATGTGTGTGTGACTCACAGAAGTGCACTTTCCACCGCCTTTCTCCTTTCCCCACCATTTCACTTTTAGCTTCTCCAGTTCTCCCTTCTCTTGTAACTCTAGGATTCTACTGTTGAAGGCGTCTCGGTATTTGGAGTCTGAATTTTAAAAAAAATTAAGTGTAGTCAATCAAGTCCGTTTTCGTTAGTAATGTGTTTTCTTACTTTTCCTGAGGGCGATTCCATATCCCTTGGAATCCAGTGGACCACCCAACATGGTCAATTTACAATCTCTCTCAGTTTGATACCTAAAATCAAGTGATCTCTTATTCATAGGTCTGTCTAATTTGTATCACAATTAAAGAAGAATGTAGATGGGTGGAAAGAATTAACTAAAACATACTCAATCGAGGAGGACTCCATAAAGAAGGCGTACCTTGGGGAATTTTAAAGACAAACAACATGAAATTATCTCACTAATAATGTCTTGGCAGTGATGGACTCACTTGCCGTCTGATTTTTTGACCCGGTCAACACCTTCCTTGGTGCTGGTGACGTAGGGAGTGGGCCGAGTGTTTTGCATGTTGTTGTAAATCTCCTTGTAGAGTGGGAAACTGGAGCCCTGGACGATATTCGGTGGACAACATTACAGTATTAATTAAGGATTACAAACAACAATTTCGATTAAAGCGCTAAAGTGTTTCACCTTGAAGAATTGGTAGGTAGAACCAGATCCAATTGAACCGTACTTGACCTGTCATGTGTATTGTCAAATGAATTGAGTTATAGAGCAAGAACGTTACACCGAATGAGTTGGACAATTGACCTTTGTCTGTTTTGGAAGATCTTTAATATCCTTGACCCCTTCTTCCATGCCTTCAGAAGTAAGGAAGGCAGCCAGGTTGGCAGTGTAAGATGAAATCTGTGACAAAAAGTAAAATTTCTCACGAACAATTTAATATTTCAACATTCACAAGACTTTGAAAATTGGATCGCACCATAATCAATGTGAAAAACCACCAAATTCCAGCCACTGTCCTCGTCGAAGCAGCCCTGCAGACACCCACAAAGTCTTCATTAAATGCTTAGCTCATCAAGAAATGCCACAGTTAAAAGTCACACGACAAAAAAGCAGAAGTCAGAAAAAGGTAGGGCAAACATTAAAAAGACAGGCAAGAACAGAAATGTGAAACTCGTAAAATCTCTCATTAGTTTTAACTAGGATAAAACTACTGTAGGTACATGCATGGAAAAATCCTC
Source organism: Pygmarrhopalites habei (assembly GCA_009870185.1). Taxonomy (NCBI): domain Eukaryota; kingdom Metazoa; phylum Arthropoda; class Collembola; order Symphypleona; family Arrhopalitidae; genus Pygmarrhopalites; species Pygmarrhopalites habei. The sequence continues at coordinate 11,093 of WJFB01001036.1, forward strand.
GTGACGTAATTGCTTTGAAATACAAACGGAATAATGGAAAAAAATGAAATGATTCGTTCAGAATCTAATTATTGCTGCTGTGAAGTCCTAACCCTTTATTAATTTTCAAACTCAAAGTTCACCCGACAAAGGGGTTCCAAGAATCCATTACATCTCACACATTACGTTTCTCTGGTTAGGACATAATATTGAGAAATTCGGTTAAGTTAGGTTACCCTCACACACACATTTGTAAATCCATACAGGTAATTGTAATTTTGAGACTTGCTTCATGAATCCCAATCAACGACAAAATACAGACAATTCCTATACAGATGAGATTTGGGTCATTACAACAACTAAAAATCAACTGGCTTCTCTGTAGATTATCTTGATTAATTGCTAATCTTTGACGCCGTTCATGCACTTTTAGCGTTCACTCTTAGAGATTCATTTCAGAATGTTCGGAATCTCTCGTGGAAAAAGCTAAACGGCGTCGAAACTGATTATACAAAGTAAAGGTTAATCTTTAGCTGTACAAAGGGTCAAGTTAAGGGGTCCACGATTGACTCAATTAAATACTACCTATTTTTCTGATAATAAGGAAAGTACATGTGCATTAAATGAAATCAAATTATCAAAGCAAACACAGTTAAAAGAGAGGTAAGAAGCACACAGTGAATGGGACAAAAAATCGGTACAGACTTGGGCGCCACATCTGAGCCTGTGTTAGACAAAAAAGGACATGAATGATTATTGTGATCATGGAAAATATGTGTGTAGTGCTTCAAGAAGTACGTTTTGACCGTGGAGGGTCAAATTTTAACAAACCCTGCTGCATGAGAGATCCAATGGAAAACCAAAGGGAGTTTAGCATGCTCAGGTCATTTTCGAGTTCATCGGGGTCTTCTTTACATGGGTGAGGGTTTGTCCACTGTGCTGGAGCGACTCTAGGAAAAGGTGAATATTAATAAACACAAACGGGCAATCTTGTCATGAGAATGATTTGGTATCATCATGGCATATATATGTGTGTCCCTTCTACAGATCCTCTTCAATGGATTCTAGTGGAATAGCACAGTAGTAAATAGTAAAGGTCACTTTAGATCTCACAACGCTCACATCTTCCCTTCCTTATCTTTCTAAACTGAATTTCCTTGATGATTTTTGTAAAGCACCGTCTTTCGTTTCACTGTCTTTTCGTCATATATCTGTGTGTAGATTTTTCTCTTCTGCACACGGCGCTAAGCTGAAGCTATAACCTCGTATTATAACTAGTGCAATTCTTCCGAATGCTTCTAAAATACTTGGAAAAGATCCTGTAAGCTTGGTACAACTAAACAAGCAACATCGAACATTCACACATAAGGTAAAGCTGATCACCAACCTCTCTCATGCTGAACTTGTCCGAATTGACTCAAATTCAAAACTGTTATCAAAATCTTGAAGGTACAGACATACAGTAGGAAGCAGTGAAAGTGGGACACTCAGAGTCTCTTTTATCAAATGGTTGTCCTTCTGAAGGGAGTTCTTGTTCCTCAATTTCTCCTTAGTTTTGGAGACAACACGTTGTCTCGACGTTGTCTTCAAAACTATGGAGAAATTGAGGGACAAGAAGTCCCTTCAGAAAGACAACCATTCGATACAAGAGACTCTGACACTTTCACTTGTCTCCACACTGTAGCAGTTAGTGCTTTTGATGGAAAGCCAAGCGTCACACTTTGACCAACAAACTAATGCTCAAGCAATTCCGTGTATATTTTCGCAAGGTTCTTGCAGAGAAGAGAATGGTGCAAAGGACTGCGGGGAACAACCAAAAAGATTTTAATGACAAATATTTTTTGGAAGAATTGGTTTTATGTGCACAAAGGTGTCCCGAGGACTTGTGTTGTCAAAAATCCAAAGTTCCTGCCGTTTGCTTACTTTGGTAATACGTCACAACCTTGTGCCATGAGACTTCCGGTTGCAAACCATAACGAGTTGACCAGCGCTACAGATTTGTAATGCTCTCTTCAAAGTCATGGTAAAATCCTACTCTGGCCCAAGAACTTGGAGTACATACAAAAGTTCTTGGGCCATAGTGCTGACTTGGGAAGCAACATCATTTACAAGATACTTCGTATAAACAATGAATAAAAAATTAAAATTAAAGAATTACTAAATTGGTTTTCCAAAATTTCTCCAGCGTCTTTGCTGCATGGCGGAGGCTCTTGCCACTCCTCTGGTGCAATCCTAACCAGCCCGAAAGCACCGATAGTCAAATAGTCAAAGCAATTAAATATCTCCAATCCATTTTTTCTCAAAGAAAAATTCTAAACAAGATTATTCTAAAAATTAATTTGTTCCCCTCCACATTCCGCTCATCAACTAAATAACAAGCCATTACAAAATTACTCTGAGAACAATATTAAATAATGGCAGTCTCCGAACCTTCTATGTAATTTTGACTATTATATTAATTGTCCAAAGCTAATTTCTACAGTATTTAACTAATCGCAAATCACATTCGAACTTTGTCAGCCCGTTTACGCACAGACTTTGATGTAAGTAAACATAGTTTTCAATTTTCAGTGAAATATATCCAGCTTGCCAAAAACACGGGAGAGACAAAGTTCCATTGTGACTGTCAAAAAAATGTAATTATTCTGCAAAGAATAGCGACTTACTATGAGTAAATAACAACCTTCGAATACAGCAATACTTTTCCAAAAGATACAATAGAAAGTTGACTAAATGCAAAAATAGAAAATATTTGCCAAACGTGGCAGGTATACATAGCTGCTGTGTCTAGCGCAGTGCAAAAAGAATCTACGAGCAATTCCAAAAAGAAAGTTTCAAAACAAATTTCAGCAATGCATTAAAATATAATTTAATGAAAGCTTTTCCCTTTAATGATTCCCTCAATCCTAATTTTCTTCTAACAATTGTCATTACATTTTCAATTTAAACATGATTGATTTCTAATTAAATTATTTTTCATAATTTCGGAGTTACTGACGTTGTACAGGGTGCCACATAACCTTTGCCCCTACCCACAGCCAACAGGGGTCATGTCATCAAAAATGAAAAAGTGCAGTTTTGTAGCCCTTTCAATTCTACATCTAGCTCATATCATATTGGGTCAATAGGTGGGAATGAGTGCGACATTTTGAAAAAAAGTCGAGTTTTCCGAAAAAATTTCGCAAATATGAATTAATTTTGAAAAGGGAAATGTCACTTTGCAAATTTCATCATAACAGTTTTGTTACCCAGTTCATTTTTCAACATATCAGTGATTTTCAAAACATTTGGTGAAGGAATTCGTATTTGCGAAATTTTTTCGAAAAACTCTACTTTTTTTCAAAATGTCGCACTCATTCCCAGAGACGTTGACCTATTGACCTAACATGATATGGGCTAGATGTAGAATTGAAAGGGCTACAAAACTGCACTTTTACATTTTTGATGACATGACCGCTGTTGCTGTGGGTAGGGGCAAAGGTTATTTGGCACCCTGTACAGTAAATTTGATGTTTAGAGGTGACTCACCTGGCCAGAACAAACAATATAAGGGACACACCAAGATAAGCCGTAGACATGTAGATCCAAACATCAATATGGAAGCTGCAAAGCAAATCATTTGAGGATTATTTATGACCTTTCGTCATGAACTAAAGTATGTACATACACTCGTGGAAAGGGTGAGAATCCTTACGGTTCAAGAAATGAAAAAAGAGACGGGGGTTGCTTGTCCGGTTTTTTGTACAATATTGATATGCCCAAATTCATAAAGGGCATCGTAAAATCCTTCAAAGTAAATTTTCAAGAACAAAATTAATTTCTCTCATGTAATCCTTTCTGTCTCATCAGATTTTACTTTCTAATCTACTCACTAATGTTTTCTCCCGGTCATGAGTGATGGTCATGTCTCCGATTCCGAGGTCCGCAACCTTTGAAAAATATTTACAAATTTTAAAGAAAAGACTCAACATGCCAAAGAAATGGATACGAAGGAAGGGGGCGACTGTTTTCAGCTGTCATAGACTCTTAATAAAGAAAATGAGGTTCCTTCCTCCTTCCCAACAAGGGTGACCGGAGGATAAATGTGACCTTTCACCTTGCAAACCATTTGACTCATCGCAGCAATTTTTATTTGCTGACAACTCTAAAATTTCCCAAATGTGTCAGCTTATCCTCCCCCACAGCACAGCCACCCCCATCCTTCATCAGCAATATTGGACACGGGCTATCCCCCCTGCTCAATGTCTCACTGGAAACTTTCACTTGGAAAGTGAAAGTCCGGAATCCACACACATCTAGAGACATGGAAAGGTAACAGAAATTGGAACTCACCCCAGCCAAGATTTCTCCGACGACACCATCCCAGCCTGGAAAGGAAGAAGGAAATCCATATTTTTTGCTCGTGGATTTACAAACTTGTTCCTCGAGTCTGACGGATAAAATGCAAAGTTGACAAGAATTCTTACCAAATTTACTCTTGTTGTTAGGGCTGCCATAGCCACCATCCGCCGCCTCCCTGACCACATACTTGAAGTGCAATGTCTCGGACAGCAAATCCAACAAGTCTATGGCGTAACCTTCATACGAGTCTGGAAAATGCCAAAACGGGGGATCAGAAATGGACTCAAAAGTGATACACATTTTACAATGTTATGAACAAATCGCTTACCTCCAGAAGAATTTTTGATGACGATAAAGTAGGGGTCACTCTAGAATCAGGGTCAAACATGTACTGTAGAAAAATTAATTTCCAAAGCAATTTCAAATCTTGATGAATTCTCCACTAACTTGCTTGGTCGACACAATCAACGTTTTGTTCCTCAGGTCTTCTTCCTGCAATTTGAGGGTTTCATTCCTTGTCCTGGTCCACTCAAAATGTTCATTATTTCGATTTGGCCTCGAGTCCCAGACTCCAATCTTGGCCAAACCCTACAATTCAACAACAATCAAGTATATTCCAAATTTTTTTTACCGTATTGCACGGAACTACAGCATCAAGTTCTCTCACCATGGGAGTCAATTCCATAACGTCCAACTGGAAATTTATCCGGTAACCTGCTGGATCAAACTGGACAATCCCTGTGAGCCCTTGAAATTGAACCTGCTTGCAAAAAAATTCAAATATTTCCTGGTCCACGACAGCACCCAAATTGTACACATTTTTCACAGTTAAAAGGGGAAGAACCTTTTTGAGGACATCCATGAGAAGATGACCTTCCTTCCATGTTTCAGCCGGATTAGCCGGATCACAATTAAGAGACCGGGTAGACAAAGTGCCCCTCTGGCTAGTGTCCAGGGCTTGTAGTGCTCGTGCATACAACGTGATGGCATCGTAAATCAGGGCTGTCTCAGTCTGACAAAATCAATTACGACTTATGTACACACAAAAACGCACAAAAACACCCGTCCACTTGAAGAATTATGCCCGACTTTCTCTCCAAGCCAACTCTCAACCCGACAACCACTTTCCCTCTCCAACTTTCATCCCAGCCGTCCGAACTTCCAAAAACCTTTTGTGTGAGTGCGTGCGTGTGTGTGTGTAAAAGATACGGAGGAGACTGGGCAGAGGTACGCACTTAATTACATTAGTCGACAAACAATATTGCAAGTCCCTCCTCCCATTGTTCTGGAGGGGAAGAGTGGACACTCGGGATTTTTTCCCATTCTCACTCCCAGACTTAAAGGATGTGACCTTCATTAGAATCTGGTTCATAAATCTAATTTATTTTCTGTAATGGTTTCCACTCGACCGAGCCCTCCTCCTTCCGGAAAGTGGCTCCCGGAAAATGAACTGAGAGTAAAACCTCCCCGCACATCCACTCTGCACTTTTTTGTCGGATCACTCTGTGGGTCTGTGTGGACGATAACTCTAAACTACACACACGTTGACAAATCCCGTCTGAGGAGAGACTAAATCTGAGTGGGTCTCAAATTAGAATAATTTTTGCCGAGTCTGCCATTCCCTGACAACTTTTCCATTCCAGGAGGGGGCGACTCAGATTTTAAAATGGGAGACAGTGGGCATGATTTACGGGGAGGATTGGGCGGGTGTGTTGACGTGTGATTAAACATGAGTGGAAATGGTTACCTTCATCATACCGTGACGAAGTGGAGGGATGGGTTCGCGACTCCCTGAAGAGGGAAATTGGGATGATCGATGACGGTTAGCCGCTCGAGAATTGACAAATGTCTCATCAACGTACAGGTCGGACGTGGAGGATTTCTCCTGGAAACCAAACTCTACGAGATTTTGCCACTGCCGGAGCACACTCGTCATCTCCGGTGTATCACGGTCCACCATACGGAAAGAAGTGATGTTGATGTCCCCGAATAAGTACATGTCAATGTCTATCGTCTGCACATCCTGAGTAGAAAGACAATCACAATATTTACTAATAAAACCTTCTCAAAAAACGGAGATAGTTAGAATAGTCCAATTAATTTGTTTTCACAACATTTTGACACATGTCAGGACCATCAAAAAGAAAGCACCTTCAGCAGAAGAGAAAGGATTTTCCCATTTAACATACACGAAAATCCCTTCAGTTTGAGCTTTTTCTATAAATAACTGGAGACTATTTTTCTACATTTAATTGCGTTGAGGACTTACGAGGGATGTCACAAAATATCGGTAATTCCTCATCATGCCCACTTGGCTGGCGTGTTCAAAAATTAAAGGTAATTTGGACGTATCACAGTCAATGATGAGACTAGTAATGTCCGTCTGCATCCGAATCTCCTTGAAGAGAGGCCTGCGTGAAAGTGAATGCCCGTGTCAAATTGGATATAGGAATTTGTGTAATGAGAAAGAGTGGAGTGTTACCGGTAGTCGTCACCCGCCGGGAGCTGTTTGACGGTGGTCTGTCGACGGTCAGGATGTGAGGCTTTGAGAATGTCTTGGAGGCGGATTAAGCTCTCATTATTTTCGTAGATAACGACGTAGCGATTCCAACCCCAGGCCTCTAGAATATCGGCAAAGGCCTGTACAAAACACAGTCACATCATTTCCCAATACTTTCCCTCCGAAAATCTCCCCATGTATCTTCATTCATTAGCACCCTCCAGCCAGGGCCACGCACAGTCAGCTGTAATTGTCTGGAGTGTCTAGGAGAAAGTTCTTTGAAGCCCCCGGAAGTCTCCGACGCAACCTAAATGTCTCGCATGCACGACATAACGCCTAATATTTTAAATTTCACGCTCCCTTTCTCTTGTCATCGGCCAAAGAAGAGGAGAAGGAGGAGGACAGGGGAGACCGCAGAGCGGGGAACATGACACGAATGTGGAAAAGAAATAAATAAGTAATCCGAAGGAGCGCTCCGACTCCTTGTTTAGCATCCACCCCACAACCCATCGTGGACTGGAGAGGAAACCCTGGAACATGATTTAAGTCAAGCAGGGGATTCATCCATCCTTCGGCTCAACTCCCGCCGATCACCAACCAACCAAAGGACAAATTTGACCTCCAACAAAGTCCCGCCACTCCAAATTTATTCTACTTTCCCTCCGTTTCCTTAAATTATGTACGGCGTCTTGACAACTTCACAAGACTCACATGAAGCGCAAAAGAAAAACATCCTAGCCTCCTTGTTTTTCTCTAGTTTCTCTCAACTCTGTCTCAAATCGTGGGGAAGTGAGTAACTTTGTACCATCTTTTCCCACCAACAATCGCTAGTCCTAGTACAGCCACTGGAAAAAGACGCAGTCCATCAGAGTCAACCGTACGGTATTTGTCTCCGTCTCTTTGTGGTGAGTCTCCACAGCAGAGGAATTGGGGTCGTTGAGAATTGGAATTGTGGAGGGAACGCAAAGGACTCGTCCCAAGCTTCCCCAGTGACTGCACATACTCTGGAGATGTTTACCCATTTTTTCCGCTACTCTGTTGAAGAAGTTGAACGATTGTGTATTGTCATCATCATTGTCTTGTCTGTCCCCCACACACACATACACACACACACTCACTTACTCCTACACGGACCTCTGAGTAAACACTGAATGACACAGAATTTTTCCTTTGTTTCTCGTGATTCGTGTGAGGGGAGTGGAGTGGAGTACACTCTGCTGTGACGGTGTTCAGTGTTGGTGTGCAGTACACATCTTCGTGTTTTGGAAAAACTTGCACGACTCTCCCCTCCCTAACTTTCTTCCTTCACGAGGGCAAACTGTTGGACTTTCTCCCAAACTGCCAAAGTTAAAAGAAAGGTAGCTGACATTGAGGAAATCAAACGTGGAGACAAAGGAATTACGAATTACTCTCCCCTTCCAGTAGACTGAGGCTGATTGAGGGACCAACATCCCCGCCCTTCATAAACCCCTCTTTATTCCTTATCCCGTCAACTTCCAACTTCTCAAACATCAGATTGACGAGATATTATAGTAATTTTTTCGCCTAATCGAAAAGTTCCTAAGAACGAGTAGCCATCGCAAAAGTTGAGAGGGAGAAAAAGTGAACACACAAAGTTTACACATTTCACGGACAGTGGGGGGAGGGGGGATGAGCCAAGACTTTCAAGTGTGGCTAACATGAAGGAAAAGTTCTTTAAAGCTACTCACAATATTTGCTATCTAGTCCTTCCTACTGTCCACATATTTTGTTTCATCTTTTTTCAATTATAGAAAGAGAACAGCAATTACTACAATGTCAGGATTTGTGGAGATGACAGTGATTCACCTTCATCAAAAATGAAGGAAACCGAGAGCAAAGAATATTTAAAAAGTGTAGAGTGAAAGCAGTCAGGATAATTAATTAGAAAACTGTGGAGAGTGGTTGCCGTGGGAGGGGGGGGGG